>CAJNSZ010002198.1:0-15057 GCA_905329745.1 Rotaria sp. Silwood2
GAAAAGGAACATGAATAATCAAAGAAGTCAACCAATGGGATCTATTGTGTTTCACATTATAATCTCGCAGAGATTGTGCTAAAAAATTTTCTGATTAAGTACATTTTTGTTCGAAGTAGATTTTGATTTTCATCTGATAATGAGGAAAATTGAAGTCGAAATAATTACTTGAAATAATTGACTCATTTTGTGCAATATGTTCTTACAAAGTATTCATTCAGAATAATTTCGATGGTTCAGTTCCACATAAACTTGAAGGCGGTTACTTTTCAGCTTTGAGTAATGTTTATCCGCATGGATATGTGTTAATCGCCATTGTATCCTGTTTTGCCGTTACCAGCCTGTACCAACTATGTATTTTTTGATAGTAATATCATTTAGTTTGTGTTTCTGTACGATACGACCAGTAAGAAGATGGGTTCAAAATGAAGATACAGACTTCTTTTTTTAATAGATATTCGCAAACTATGAATGTATTAGAGATATTTCCAATCGTTTAAGCAAGAATATCATAATAGATCCCATTGGTTGACTTCTTTGATTATTCATGTTCCTTTTCACATCGTTAGATCTTTTGGAAAATGTTTCTAATTTGATATGAAGCAAATAAATTCAAGAAGTTGAGTTTTTTCTTCAAGAAACTTGCCTTCATAAGCACCATTGGTTTTAGCCACATTTTTCTTCAAGATAATTCCTTTTTCATGATGGATTTTTCACGACACGACAATAGAATATTTCTCAATTCACAGATAATAGTAGAGCATGGTCAATACATTTACGATTATGGAATATTATTACAAAATTGAAAAATGACACGAATCGATGACAAACGAAAATGCTATTAAGTTATCATTGTTTGACTGATTGAGTAGAATTCATCTACACTGTTTCAAACATATATCTTCACAACACAATTATTCAACATTGTCATCCAGTCTTTTTCGAAATTCATTTCACAGATAGAAATGATGCTTTGAAAAATATTTTTGTATTCTTACTTTTGATGTATTTGCCATTTTAGGAAATTATTTATGGGAATTATATGAGCCTATAATGCTACAGTTTCAATCGTTAGTATGATGAGTTCAATGAAATGTGAAGATCATTTTTATTGTAGAATGAATTTTTCAAAACATATACATGCTTTGATGTTATTATTCGATTGATCTTGATTATTGAAAAGAATTTCATGAAAGTCTTTTTTCTATTAGTTTGTCTATTTTTCAAGTTGACACAACACTGTACTTGATAAACACACCATAAAATCTCATTGTTGATGGTGCTTCAAATTTAAGAACAACTTGATAATTTGAATCCGATTTAGCTGTAATTATATTTCCGATGGGTTTGAGTTCAGACGATCCGTTTGGAGACACTTGACAAACGCGTGAGATTGCCTGGTTTATTTGTTGTTTGTTCAGACGAATAGAAAAGGATTGACGCTTTTGTGTAAATGGCGTTTCGAAAGTCACTATTAATGTATTCATTGGATAATTCCAAAAGATTGATCCTGAGTTGCAGGATACTAGTTTAGATTGGGCTAAATTGAGCGTTGATTCTTGGCATGAACCAGGAACAGAGACTCCAATATCACATATGCCCTCATCAAAAAAATTAGCTTTGCATATATCATTATTCACCGGTGCTGCATAAATAATTGTGTCGATAAATGCTGCGATGAAGATAAATGTTAATGAGAGTGAAGTGAACATTGTATTTGTGAAAATACTAGTGGTTCGAAGAGAATACAGAAGAGATATATGTGTCGTAGTTTGATATTCTGTATTTATACGATTAATTGAATAAGTATAGATATTATTCCCATCGAGAGCATAAGCATTATGAGGAATGGGAAAAAAAATATTCACTCCCTTCACCTATGTATATCGTCATAAGTGAAAGCCATTCACAGTTGGGCTTTTAATAAGTTATATATATGATTCATGTAAAACGACTCATTTGTTTTACGTCACTCTATCGTCATATGTTTATTCCTTCATACAGAACGTAATGAGGATGGTGTCGCAATAACGACGGTAATCAGTTTTTGTGCACATCTGTTATTTTGCATCGGACATCTTTTACCAAAAGTGGTTTTATTCGTTGAAGAATGATCAAATGACAACTGAAAACACTAAAAGAGATTCTGTTCGAAGTGATTTTTGATCTACACCAGACAAAATTAAGGAAATTAATGATGCAATTGACACTCGAAATTATTTATTCATTTAGTAGAATGTATTAATATAATACGCCTGTTTTGAATATTTTCGGTTGTTCGATGATAGATACATTTGAAGACCTTTCAATTTTATGTAAATATGTATGAGCTATTTCATAATATTGTTTACTTGAAAGCATGCATGAAAAACACTTTTCTTCAAACATCGTCTTTAAAACTTTCAAGAAAGTATCGTTTGTCATCCCATCAAATGAACAACAACAAATTATGCGTCATGAAGAAAGACGGAATAATGAACCTATTCCTAATAATGAATCGGAATTTTCGGCAGAATTAAAGAAGTTTTATCAAATAAAGACTGAAGAATATTTAATTCATATATTTTGTTATTTTAGGCATTATGTCACGCTACGGGACATCTTGTATATGCACTTGTTGATATTGATCAATTGGTTCAAAAAAAACTAAATATACTTATTCTGAATTTCTTTGTTGTAATTTTATTTTAATCAAGCTTAGTTTTTATTGATAATTCAAAATCGATAGAATTAGAGGTTTTTTCTTGTCGAAGACTACAATTGAGTATCGCAGAAGATAATGATCGTAGACAATAAATAAATGTCTTCGACAACAATTGAGACACTTTATCATGATTTTAGTGCTTTTTTGTTTTTTTGAAAATTCTCGAAACTTCAAATTTTCATAAGTTCAGCAGCACTATTTGGTGAATTGATTACACTCAATATTCTGTTGTCAATTATACGTAAAAAATTGAAATAACATCACGTAGGAGAACTTGTATTTAATCCAGAATTGTCTCTTGAAACAATGTACAACATTAATAATTAGTAAATTCGTTCAAGAAACACTGAAAGTAGCACATTCCGACTGGTGTCGGTTAATCACACAAATAATTCCATTGTACCGAATGAATAGAATAATAATGAAATAAAATCTGTTCTTTAATGGCTTGTCGTCCATTTCTGTCCATAATTAAGAAACTTTTGAAACAATAAATGCGCTTCATTGTTAATATTAAAGCATGGAAATAATTGCATTTTAAACTATGAAAAGACATTTAGAAATCGTTCATAAATCAAACAAGATGATTATAAACTATTTTTACTTTATGCATTATTAATTTCTATTTGTTTCTTTCATTCATTAATCTTATAATGTATTCTTTCAATTGAATAATTTGAATACAAATCTTCACTGTTTTAATGTCTTTTGATAAAAAACAAGAGTATCAGTATATCTTTTCAATTTTTAATCGGTTTCAGAAGTTCAATAATAAATAATCGCCAACGAAGGATCATATTCTAATCCACAAATATTAAATGATTCAAGAACTTCTTTCATAATTAGTCAATGCTGTTTCATATTTATCTTGTCGAAAATAAATTTATTCAACAAGATGAGTGTTTGATTAGTCTGAAAAAATTTCTTCAATTATTCTAATATTTTCAATGCATATTCTAAAGCGTCTGATCAACGTGACAAATCAGAATCAGCTCTACAAATACCAAATTAACTAGTAAGAAGTGATGAATGATCATTTAAAAGAACAATCTCTTCCACATCTAACACTTTCACACTGTGAGGTGATGCTAAAGGAAGAAAAAGCGAATTCAAAGATTCCAAATCAATAAGAGTGTTGTAAATGCGATTATCTTCTGCTACAACATGAATAGAATAGAAAATGATCTCAAGTTTGAAAGATTTTTGATAATTTTTTCATTAAAAAAAATTTTTTTTTGGCGGTGGAAAACAAAGTAAAAGAAAAGGTTTTATCAATGTTATAATTTGTCCAACAAATGGATTAGTTGATTTAATAAGTCAATCATTTTATTTGATAAGAGCCACAATTGATGAAAACCTAATTCAGTATATTAGATTTGATTAAATTATTTGACTATCGATTTCGCATGAAATATTTGAATTTGATTTGTTTCAAGTTAAATTAGAAAATTGTATGTTTTATTGCAAATGAATGTTCATTGGTGAAGGCAGTTCAATGGATTTATTCATATAAACAATTAAACGATGAAACTTCAAGAGAAGTTTCATCGAAATATTTCTTCAAGTAAAATAAAACAATATTTTTGCTTTCTTTTCGAAGAAAACCTTTTATTTAAAATGAAACAAATTCAAATTGCTAAAATGTTGAAATAAGTTCTTGTGAAAAGCTTTGTGAAATTCAAATTAGTTCATTGGAGCGGTTTGATATTTATCGATATAAAACCTGTTTATATTAGTTTGTTTTTGACAAAAATAAGTTGCTGAACAAAATATCTTTTACAAATTTTATTTACAAAAGACCAGCAAAACTTTTTCATGTTTTATTCCAGGAGAAAAACGATTGGTTATCTTATAAAAGTTTCTATTTTTGTTTTTGTTTCAAATGCAGAGATTAAAATAAATCAATTCTTCAACAAATACAAACATGAACTTGGAATGATTCATAATAATAGACAAATTTGATCTTTTCTTAGATAAAAATCTTTTCATAATGTTGGAATTAATTCGTCTACCCATTTGTCAGAAATGTCTTCAGCATCTAAATCAAGTCAGTAAAGAAATATCAACTTTAATTAATGATAATCTTGAGAATTGACTAAATTACGTTAATAATTCACAAAATTGTTCAATTGAATAAGAATCATCAAATAAAAAGGTCATCTTCATCTTCTTCTAAAATCAGAGTTTTAATTTTGTTTTTCTTTAATTAATAATGAAAATTGTTGATGTATTCAAGCTAAAACTCGAAAGAGTTGTAAATCGATTGTGTACCGTTGAAATATTTGTTGCTTCATTGAATAATTGAATGATTATCGATGAGCATTTGAATTTATATTTTGAAACCAACGAATAATCTATTGATTTTTGATAAAGAGAGAAATTCTCTGAAATTTTGAATATCTTCTATATTGAATAAATATTCTTTTTCTTGTTGAGTAGTCGAGATAAAATCGTTTTCTAACACAATCAAAAATGATCTTTCGATTAATTAATTGTGAATGATAATTTTCAATAAAAGGTGATAATTGATATTCATCGAAAATAGACTAGGAATTCAATTAATTAATGTTGACGATGAGAAAATTTCATATCGAACATTTCATTGTTGTTCTTTTTCCAAAAATTATTTTTTTGAAGCTGTTTTATTTTCTATTGAATTGAATCAATTTTATCATTATAATGATTTGACATGAATGGTATCCATAGAAATTAGCAAATCCTATAGATAATCACGATAACAAAAACTTTAACCATGAGAAGTTCGTTTTACGATACAAACAAGTAGAAGAACATAATTTGCCTTTTCATTATTTTAAAATGAATGTCGTAGATAAGAAGAGTAACAAGTTTTTTATTTCTTTTTTCGGCTTTATTCGATCATATAAACAAAGAGTATTTCTAGATTTTTTTTTCTTCTTAATAAAAAAAGGTGAAATACAGAAGTTTATCATATAAATGATAAACAGACGAAGTCCTACAAAACCTTTTTCATTGTTAATTTTGAATATTTTAATTGTTGTAACGTTAGATGAGCTGCCATTGATAAAGAAATTTCTTCCTAAATTTATATATTTTTCCATATCATCTTGGGTATTTTAGTTTCTATTAATTCAGACTTTAATTACTTTGAAATTTAATGGTAAAATTGAATTTATTGCTTGTAGCTGATGATACTTAGTACAGAAAAATTGAATCGAAAATTTCTTTCTGAAAAGTAGTATCAAAATGACTCTAAACTCCATTGGTGAATTCAATGCAACAGATAGCGCACAGTTTACTATAAGTTCATTCTTATGAGATCATCTCGTTTGCTTTTTGGGAAGACTATTAGATTCAGATTAAAAAATTCCACTGAGGAATTCTGATAATGCTTTTCACATATCCTGTCACGTTGGTGCCATTCGTAATCTTCAAAATAAATTGAATTTATAATTAAATTTTTTAATTTTGGTAGACATGGTAATAAATCTGTTATCAATGTATGAAAACATATTGTTATTGCAGTATAATAATGATAAGAGATAGTTATGAATATAAGTCAGATACATGTATAGTATTAAAATAACTTACTTTCAATAACAACTGTTTCTAAATCGCTTAATGATTTTTGTCTTTCTACTAATTCAACCAATTTTAAATAAACATAATTTGAAAGTGTGTATCAATTACACTCACATCTAGTCCAATATGATATGAAATTTAACTTCAAATATTTTCATGATTCCATTTTTGAAAGATATCAAACTGCTACATAAGCCTAAATACAGAAAGTCGAATTTTTGTCACAAAGGTAATAAGCATTGGTATTCTTACGTTCTATGTCATGGCTTCCTTCCTTTTCTCTAGTGACTTCATCTAGGAACTTTAGTCGACTCTCCCTTACTAAATTCCCCAGGCAGTCGCAACGAAAATTCACCAGGGATTTGTAAGGCAGTTAGGAAGGTTCCCAGGATATTACAAGAGAGTGGCTTCGCAATAAAAAATGCAGCACATCAAATTTATCAGTTATAATATCACTGAGAGATTTACCTACCTATCTATCTACGGATCTATCTCTTGTTACATAACTACATTGGAAAAAATAGTTTTATTACGAAACTTATCTGAGCGCTCAGATCATGTAAGGTTTCCTATCGATATACCAAACTCTAAAAAATATCATGGAATCGTTTTCTGATCCTTTTTAGGCTCGGTCAATCGATATGAAAACTGGAAAGGATCTGGGCGTGGGCACAGATTTTGTATGAGCCCATTTCTCTACAGTGTACTTAGCTATCCATCTACCTACCTATATGGCTAGCTATTTGCTTACGTATCTACCTGATCATCGACTATTTACCTATCTATCTATCGACATATCTACCTGCCTACCTATGTATCTAGCTACCAATCTAACTACTTGTCATCCACCATATGATACTGTTAGAAGGAAAATTTCAGTGATAATATCACGGAAATATATTATGAACTCAATTTTTCTGTACTTTGTGGAAAAAATTGTACAAAAAATAACTATTTTAGAATTCCCTCATAGTTGGACTGCCTGGGGAGTTTGTACTTTTCTCCATTTTTCCCAAAGCCTAGGAATTCACTTAAAAATCTTCTGAGAACTCACTACGGACTTCCTGGGACTTTTTATCTTTTGGGATTCACCAGGGTGAATCAAGGTGATTTCCTGGGAATTCACTAGGGAGTTCATAATTTTTAAGGGACTCATCGGTGACTTCGCTGGTGAAAGTCGACTAGGGAAATTTATTCGCTTTAAACTTTGATATAATTTTGTTGTTTCATCAAATATTATAGAATATATAGGTTTTTAGCGTCTATGTTTGATAATGTTAATAATTTTAATTTAAAAAATGTCTCTTGAAACAAATCATCTGCTAATATTAAATTAAGTTTGTGTTGAACAGGAGATGCAATTGATAAAGGATAGTTTTGATTTGTTGGTATCAATCGCTTTAATTGAAAACAAAATGTTAAAAATTTTCTAGATGAAATTGAAGATAAATCAATGTGAACTTTTGTTTCATATTGAATTAATTAGTTAAAATACTGATTTAAACCATAAAATATTTCATATAAATGGTAGAAATCAAAATAGTGGAAACACCTTAGTATCAACTCGTTCGGTAATTGTTCAAATTTTGTCATTGGAGTTGTGCTTACCCTTAAACTGAAGAAAATATCAAAGAATAACAATAATTAATATTCCAACTTCATCTTTTCCTTTAACAAATATTCATTTAAGACTTGTTTGTTGAACTATATTTCGAAGACTTACTTCAGCAATATTAAGTACTCCAGCGACCGACGACGACATTCAATCACTAAATAATAACTAGACAATTGTATTGGCCTCATATCATCATCTTTCAAAATTCGACCTCGAAAGTAATTACACTGTTTGTTTTCATTTCAAATATAATTCNGTTTACCTCATAACTTTTGAAGGGAACAATAAAAAAGTCTGAAACTTTGGATTTATAGGTTTCTACACATGGGCTTTCGTTTCCGATAATAAAAAGGGTAGGTCAAAAATTCGAGAGTATGGCCTGTGGTAGCAATGCTCGATGCCCTCATGGACCGTCTCTTAAATATATATCGGGTGAAGTATGAGTGTGGTTGCTACTTGGCCTACAGTTCATATCCTCCCCATATTCACATGCAAAAGAGGAAGTCAAATAGAACCTTGATTGTAAAATAATATTTTTCTTATCATTTATAAGTTAATCGAAACTTGAAGTGCAGCTGAGGGTGAAGGTGTAAGTCTGGCTACTACCCAGTGGAAAATTTTGCTGATTAAATGCGATTAAAATTTCAAAATACTATGGTAATAATCGGATTGATAACTTTGATTAAACTGAAAGTGCTAGAAGAGAGTTCGTGAGAGCATTTTGTGAAACACGATTGGTAATGAGTGTTGAAGTATAATGGTAGAAAAGTGAACCATCTCTGTCATCCTGCCCCATAGACGGTGACAGACAGAACAGATAAACTTTTCTAGCATCACAGACCGCGACAGACGTTCAAAATGACCATTTCGGTCATGAGGAGAGAAGGCAATTGCTTCTCCATCTAAAAGTTTTGGATAGGCTCGATGATTATCCTGGCACCAGAGACCACGACAGACATTCGAAAACCGATATTGGCCTGTCGTGTTTCACATTTTAATCCCGCAGAGATTGCTATAAAAGCTTTTTCTGATTGAGCACATTTTTGTTCGAAGTAGATTATGATTTTCGCCTGGCAATTATAGACATTGAAGTCAAAATAGTTACTTGAAATTATTGACTCATTTTGTACAATGTGCTCATACAAAGTATTCATTCAGAATAGTTTCGATTGTTCGGTTTCATATAAACTTGAAGGCGGTTACTTTTCAACTTTGAGCAATGTTTACCTACATGGATAAGCGTTAGCCGCCATTGTATTTTGTTCTGTCGTTACCAGTCTGTGTCAACTATGTATTTTTGATGGCTACATCATTTACTTTGTGTTTCTGTAGGGTATGAGCAGTAAGAAGATGACTTCGAAATAAAGATACAGACTGCTTTTTTAATAGATATTTGCAAACTATGAATGTATTAGAGATATTTTCAGTAGTTTAGGCGAGAATATCACGATAAATCCTACTGGTTGACTTCTTTGATTATTCATGTTCCTTTTCACATCGTTAAATCCTTCGGAAAAGGTTTCTACTTTGTCATGAAGCAAAAAAATTCATCCAGTTGAATTTTTTCTTCAAGAAACTAAACATTTTTTATTATTTATTTTCGAACAATTTGCCTCCATAAGTATCATTGTTTTTAGTCGCATTTTCTTCAAGATAGTTTCTTTTTCATGATGCATCCTTCACGACATGACAGTAGAATACCCCTCAATTCACAGATATTAGTATGGCATGGTCAATACATTTACGATTATGGAACATTATTAGAAAATTGAAAATGACACGAACCTATGACAAACGAAACTGCCACTAAGTTATCGTCTGACTGATTAAGTAGGATTGATCTAAACTGTTTTAAGCATACAATTATTCAATATTGCCATCCCGTCTTCTTCGAAATCGATCTCACGGATGGAAATGATGCTCTGAAAAATATTTTTGTATTCTTGCTTTTGATGTATTTGCCGTTTTAGGAAATTATTTACGGAAATTATATGAGTCTACAATGCCTCAGTTTCGATCGTTAGTATGATGAGTTCAATGAAGGGTAAAGATCTTTTTATTGTAGAATGAACTTTTAAATATATGCATGCTTTGAGATTATTATTCAATTGATCTTTAATATTGAAAAGAACTTCATGAAAGTCTTTTTTCCTTTAGTCCGTCTATTTTTCACTTTGGCACAACAGTGTACTTGATAAGCACACCAAAGAATGTCAGTTTTGGTGGTGCTTCAAATTTAAGAACAACTTGATAATTCGAATCTGATTTAGCCGTAATTATATTCCCGATGGGTTGAAGTTCAGTCGATCCTTGTGGAGATACTTGACAAACACGTGAGATTGCTAACTTCATTTGTTCATTTTCCAGACGAATAGAAAAAGGTTGACGCTTTTGTGAAAATGGTGTTTCGATGGTCACTATCAATGTATTCATTGGATAACTCCAAAAGATTGACCCTGACTTGCAGGATGCTAGCTTGGATTCGGCTAAATTGAGCGTTGATTTTTGGCATGAAGAAGGAGTACCGACTCTAATATCACATGTGCCCTGATCAAAAAAATTAGCTTTGCATACAGCATTGCTCACCGGTGCTGCATAAGTAATTGTACCAGTAAATACTGCGATGAAGAGAAATGTTAATGAGAGTGAAGAGAACATTGTATTGATGAAAATACTAATAGATCGAAGAGAATACGGAGGAGATATATGTGTCTCAGTTTGATGTTCTGTATTTATACAATTGATCGAATAAGTATAGATATTATTCCCATAGACAATGTGGGCATTATGAGAAATGGGAAAAAAGTATTCACTCCATTCACCTACGTATATCGTCATAGGTGAAAGCTATTCACAATTGGATTTTTAACCAGTTATATATATGATTCATGTGAAACGGCTCATGTGTTTTTCGTGACTATGTCGTCATATTTTTAGTTCTTCATACAGAACGCCACGAGGATGGTGTTGCAATAACGATGATGATCAGTTTTTGTACATATCTGTTGTTTTGCATCGGTCATCTTTTACCCAAGGTGGTTTCACTCATTGAAGAATGGTCGAATAACAACTGAAAACACTAGAAGAGATTCTATTTGAAGTGGCTTTTGATTTACACCAGATAAATTAAGGAAATTAATGATGAAATTTATTAACGTCAAAAGATATCATTTATTGACGCTAAACTTATAATCATGTATTATCAGTTATTTAATTCTGTTCGATTTTTTTTATTATTCATTTTATTATGGCTGCCTCTCGTGACTCATAAATCTCAAACCTTCACGGTCTGAACCTTTTATGATTTGAATTTGTCGTTGCAGTCTTGTTAAGACACGATCCTACAGTGATCATATCATTATCCTCTGCTAGAACATCAACAGAATAGAAAATGATCTCAAGTTTCAAAGATTTTTTATAATTTCTTCATTAAAGAAAAGATTTTTTGCGTGAAATTGTATTTAATTGTTGATGTCAAAAGTGTTGTTAAAAAAAACAAATATGGAAGGTGCAAAACAAAGTGAAGGAAAGATAGAACCATTTCGCAGATCTTGTTGGTCTCAAACGAATGAATTCATTTTGATTTCAACACCATTCATTCTTTATTTATTTTAGATTATCTTCTATTTTTATTTTATGAATTAATCGACGATTTTAAGAGAGGGTCCATGAATCCACCACCGAAAATAGCAGCGGTCGATTGACGAAAAATTTTAAACTTTGAAATGCGTTTGCTAGTTTGAAAGAGCATAAAAAGTTACTCAGAAAACCAAATTTTTCCAATTTTTGGGCAAAGTCTTCGAATATTTCTGCGACCTATAAGTTTTGACTCAAACTATTGATCTATCAAAAACTATAGTTTTTCGATCATTTTGTTTATGAAATTTTTGATCTCAAAAAATTGATCAAAACCATTATCAAATTATACCAATCGATAGAGCAGAAGCTGCTCTACAAAACTTTATATATCCTAAATGTTATTATATGTCTTCTAAAACGAAAAAAATCAATATAATACGTGAAATCGACCTTTTTTGTTCTATTTTACATGCTGGATTTTACCATTCTTGCTCTTGTTATGCAGTTATTTTTCAAGAGCCTAAGATAAACTTTACATGGTTTTGTAGAGCGTCAAAAGACGCATCTTTTGATAAAAAAATATTGGTTTTGAAATACTCACAACATCCGGAAAATTCCATGACAATGCTGCCTAGTAAAGAGGATTGAAAATAGTTTTTTGTCGTCGTTCTATTAGAAGTCCATGTAGCTCGATAGAGCTTAGTGTGCTGATTACAGATATCAGATTTTTTCTCAAAATTAGTCGGATAATAAGGAATATCTGAAGCACTTTCTGAAAGTCCTGAGAACAGTTTTTCACTTGGAGATCGAGGGAAAACCGATTGAGATCCGTTCAAAATAGACTCGTTCGATGCAGATTTTTTTTCTCTATTAGAATCTCTAAGAACATTTAAATATTGAAAACTATTTCTGTCGATAAATGCTAAGTACCACCCCAATTGCGTCATATTGTTACAAAGAATGACTTTTCCTCATTTGCTAGCTATTGTTTATACGGGTGCACTATCGTGATTTTTCTATGGAATACGTAATCTAATGTGCTCTTTCTGATGACTCTATTTTCAACTTGATATTCGATGTATAATAAAGCAATTTTCCCTAACTGCTATTCTTCATAACCAATTGTGTCTTTTTTGACTGATATTCGACCATTTTGGCACAGAGTAATCTCCGATTGACTTCAAACACATATCATGTTTAGAATCAGCATAAAAAGCTGAGCCGATTTATGTATGTTTCATACCATTTTTACGACTTTTTTTCCGATCAAATTTTGATCCCTGCTCCCCTCGAGGATTGTCGAAAAATAAATTTCATCAGGACCTAGTTGAGGTGGTATTTAGCATTTATCGACAGAAATAGTTTTCAACATTTAAATGTTCTTAGAGATTCTAATAGAGAAAAAAATCTGCATCGAACGAGTCTATTTTGAACGGATCTCAATCGGTTTTCCCTGGATCTCCAGGTGAAAAACTGTTTTCAGGGCTTTCAGAAAGTGCTTCCGATATTCCTTATTATCCGACTAATTTTGAGAAAAAATCTGATATCTGTAATCAGCACACTAAGCTCTATCGAGCTACATGGACTTCTAATAGAACGACGACAAAAAAATATTTTCAATACTCTTTACTAGGCAGCATTGTCATGGAATTTTTGGGATGTTGTGAGTATTTCAAAACCAATATTTTTTTATCAAAAGATGCGTCTTTTGACGCTCTCCAAAACCATGTAAAGTTTATCTTCGGCTCTTGAAAAATAACTGCATAACAAGAGCAAGAATGGTAAAATCCAGCATGTAAAATAGAACAAAAAAGGTCGATTTCACGTATTATATTGATTTGTTTCGTTTTAGAAGACATAAAATAACATTTAGAATATATACGGTTTTGTAGAGCAGCTTCCGCTCTATCGATTGGTATAATTTGATAGTGGTTTTGATCAATTTGTTTAGATCAAAACTTTCATAAACAAAATGATCGAAAAACTATAGTTTTTGATAGATCAATAGTTGGAGTCAAAACTTATAGGTCGCAGAAATATTCGAAGGCTTTGCCCAAAAATTGTAAAAATTTGGTTTTCTAAGTAACTTTTTATGCTCTTTCAAACTAGCAAATTCATTTCAAAGTTTTATATTTTTCGGCAACTCGTTTGTGTGGTGGTTTTATGGACCCTCTCTTAAGAGTGCTATATATAGCAACTGTACTAAGGAAAATTATCAACGGCTCATCTCTGGCATTATGCATTTGGGCTTGCAGGAAAATTATTTTAAAGACTGAGATACATCTTCGGGTCATTTCGAGAAAACTGAGCCAATATCTCGGAGAAAAACTTTTTTTAATCTTTAAGATACTCAACACACGTTGAAATCTATTTTAGTGATTATTAGATTATCAAAACAACACATAGCACCACCATAAGCGAACCTTCCGTCATATATTGATTGAATGTTGCCAAATGGCAACAGCCGGCCGGAAAGCGTCAAGAAAGATCTGAAAATTAAAATAAAAACATAAAAATTTTAAAAAAATTGAAAAATCTAAATTTAAAAAAAAACTGAATTTTTTATAAAATGAAAAGTTAAATTTTACTTGAAGAAAAATGAACTTCATTTTTTATGTTTGTACATAAAATTCTATTTAAAATGAAACTTCAATTCTTCTAATTAAATTTTGAAATAAACTTGATATTGATATCTCTATTGTATTCTGAAAAGATTTCCAAAAGTGTGAAGAAAAATTTTTGTTCAGGCGATAAATTAATTAACATATTAAACTGCATCACTAAATTCAATTCATGTATTCTCTGTAATATGTGTGTGACTAATTGATCGGTCACCAAAATCGACACATTCCATATCAACGTAGTTATAATTTTAACATTTGCTTGATTCACTACATGTTTGAAAGTAATTTATTTCAGAACTCAGGTCCATAATTCATGTGTTAAAAGTTTTCATAAAACCAATCTTAAAATTGATTCATGAATGCTCTTACTTGAGAATTAGTATACTATATTCTATTGCTCTCATGAAAACAAGTGGATTTACAAACTGAAACGTATACAATGGATTAATGCCATTTTGTAAATTCTATAATAACAGAAAGTATGAAACAGTGGTTCGCCTGATTTGGCCTGCAGACCAGGTCAGGCTAAAAAGCAATGGCCTATTGACCGCTCTGATACAGTCTAATTACATTTCATTCAGGAGGAAAGGACTCTATTATGTCGATTTGAAACGAATATGAAACTATCCTTTGATTTACTTGCTTTGAATATGATCTAATAAAACTGTTCAACGAATTTTTCTTAGCTAAATATTGGCAGCATGGATCAAGTTGTTACTTTTTAAAAGAGAACAGCTAGCTAATGTTTTATATTCATATCGAGAAACAAAAAATCCTTCTATTATTCGCTATGTATAGATCAAGAAATTAATTCGATTGATATGAATCATGAACCAGGTTGAATACATGTTAGTTAGTTATATTCGGAAGACTTTATGATGCACGTAGTCGAAGGTAATTTTATTCTAATTGTACGAAACACTCGATAATTGATAGACTGAGTTTCATGAACTTCGTTTTCATTCGATTTTACA
>CAJNSZ010002199.1:0-17238 GCA_905329745.1 Rotaria sp. Silwood2
CCTAAATACGTCGAAGCATTATAACAGAATACTTGAACTCAAACTAAGGCTTTTAGAAGAAGCGGGCGAAAAGCATTTTGGAGTGCCCCATGTAACGCCAGGAACCCAAGAAAATCTAGGAACTCACGGAACCCGAGGAACTCTTGAAGGTGTGGCGTCACTCGCTCTGAGGGAAAGCTCGATAGTATACAATGAGTATATCTGCCATTGTGGATGCCACGAAACATAGAGAGGCCCACACCCTCAAAGAGAAAAATGTGCGTGTTTGTGTTTCGTGGAACTAGCAATGATAGATATGCTCTATGTATTGTTTCGAGCTCCGCTCAAGAGAGACCCCCACACCCTCAAGAGCCCCTTGGATTCCGCGAGTTACTTGGGTTCCATGCGTTCCTTGGGATCTGTGAGCTCCTTAGTTCTTACAATTGCTTGCGTTTTCGGTAGTTACGTTCGAGAATTGCCTTTTTGATTGATCTTTGAGTTTCGAAATCCTCACGAGTTCAGAATTCACGGAGTCCAGACACGTCTCCTGTTTTGTTCGCAGATGAATTCTTTTCTTACCTTACAGCAACTATGAAATGATGTTTACTCCACCTGACGATTATACTTCTATTCTGTCGGTTGAAACAACCAAAACCATGTGTCTATATTCATATCTTTCATGGTAATAAGCAAAAGAGAGATAAAGTCGAAGTTACACTGGTGCAGGGTGTGGGTGAAGAAAATATGACACCCACACCCGAAGCACTTTCTCGTTGATCGGTAAAGTAAATGATGAACACAAGTAAATTTCGCTTATTTTGTTTTTTCTAACTTCTGTTTCATATTCTTTTTTCAATTACTACTCTACTTCGGAACAAACTAAAAAATTCACGTGTAGTTCATGTATTTGAAGACGATTTCCACTAGATCATCTTGTTTTTACTAATGTTTTCCTGACAAATAATAACGACAACTCAAGAACCCTTAAATTTCTAATTTCCAATTTTTAAATAATATTAATCAAGAAGTCTCCTAAGAGCGACGGTAAGAGTGTAAGAAGCACGTCACGACATGGTCAATTCTTACGGGTTTGGTGTGTTAGTCAGAATAGACCGTTACTCGTTTTCTGTAACAGACGTATAATTCGAAGACTTGAGCGTCAATTAAATTTGGCATTAGCAATCTGCATTTTCAGAGTTCGACAACTCTAAAATAAGCAGTATCGTCATTCAAAACGACCATCCGAGTCACGTAGAATTCAGGGGTCTGGGTGTGCCTAGGTGTGAGTGTGGGTATGGATGAGGGTGTGGGTGTGCGTGGGAGTGCGGTGTGATGGCGGGTGTGGGTGGGTGTCTGATATGAGCGTGGACGTCGCTTACGCGAATATTAATAACTGCATGCACTTTCACACCCACATCTACATCCGTTATGTCTAACTTCACTTTCGAGTTAAAAACCATCTTACAAAAATATAAAAAGTCATCCATAGTGCACATAAACAGTACTTTTCACTCAATCTAATACAAAATTTTTATCCTATATAACTTGAGAAAAAAAAATTTAAGAAATGTAAATAATATATAGTTTTGTAAAGCGTGAAAAACTACATCGATCTATGTTATTAATTTTGACATTGAGATTAAATAGAAAAAAGTTATAGACATTACAGCTATCGGCCGAAACACTGAATACCTACGAAAGCCTTGTAGACCCCTGAAGATAAAATGATGTTGGAAAAATTTGTTTATGTTCAATAAAAAGTAAAATTAAATACACAGAGAGGTATAGAGTTTCAAACTCTATCTTTCTATCATATTGAAAATGAAAACTGAGAGACGGAAAATTTGCGATAAAATCTCGCGGTATCATTTTCTAATGTTTAAAACCTTGAAATGTATTCGATGAGACGATCTGTATTTGCATGCTTCAATTATCGACAGAGAAAGTTTTTCTTAATTAGTTCAAACATTACCAACATCATGTTTTAGATGTCCAATATTTATTATCGAAGCAATAACAGGATTTGTACAACATGAATAATGATTTCACTTATGCGAAAAAACACATATTCACATGTATAAAACACCTATACTCATTACCTTCTAAGGTTTTACTTACATCCATAATCGTAGAATGATGTAATTCTTTTTGTCTCATGAATTTTTCGTGCTTCAAGACTTTTCACTCTGCTCCAATTCAATCAACTTTGAAGGAGCCAGTTACGAGTTGTAAATGGAATACCTTTTTATGGTCTCTTCGAAAACTCTGGTGGCTTGTTCTCAAAATCATGTCATTTTACACGTAGCCAACATTTTATTTATTGTATATTGATATAGACTTGATTTTAGTTAATAATAGAGTATTTTCATAGTTCAATAAGTGTGTAATACAAATATGACTGTAAATTTATTCTTATGTGGAAAATTCCCAAATCATCTGTTATGAAAGTTATAAACTTAACATACAATTTCTAATTACAAGCTACTTAGATTATCATATAGATACCAATGTTCCATATTAACTTTTCAGTACAATAATCGTATTCAATCCAGTTTCGACTTTTCTCTATTGTTAACATAAATATGTCAGATGATGATTATTCTACAACTTGCAAGTATCTGAAACATTACAGAAACATGGTATGCATCGAACAAAAAATTTTCATTTCTACCAACTTTGTTTAGTAGTACACTTAGTGATCCTAGTTTTGACACTTTATCCTATAAATAAAGTCACTGTATTGCGCTCGACCTGTGAATGATGAAGGATTGTTAATCGAACGAACTTACGGAATAAAGATACAGGACAGAAAAGTAATATCTCTGAACGCACTTTCGAGGAGAAAGATCTCACTTTTGCTGATGTAACCAAATAGTATTGAGGGAAAATGATTACAAAAGTATTAAAAAGTTTAGATACTGGTAAGGTTTCCGTGTAATATTAGCTATTAATGTGAAGTATCTTTATCGGATGAGTCGGTCCTTTAATAGTAAACTCCTTTCCATTAGAAAAAGAAATCAATATAGAACTTCGATTGACGATGGATGAATGGTAAAAAAATGAATTCTGCGAATAACTTAGCTTCTTTTAGAGAGTTAACAGTCAGGTTTCCTAGTACTGGGATAATATGGAATCGTTCGATTTCTAGAAAGTTTATGATCAGAATGTTTATTTATTGCTTTCGATTTCAACTGACAATCCATTCACATGGTTTCTGAGAAAGAATAGAGTTGATAGCATCAAATTTAACTGGCATTGACAATTTCTATGAATTATTATCATTCAGCTTTTGTCTTTTTGGAGATGGATATGGATGTTTTATCTATCCAGATCCACATTCTCTAAAAATATACTTTTTATGACTTCAATAAATCAGGTAGAATTTCTCAATAAAACATCTGATAAAGATGCTTGTTTGATCATATCGTGTGATATGATTAAACATTATATTTCATCTTCTTACGCGCATAAAAACTAAATGTATAGTTTTTCAAAAATCTACGGTAACTGCACTATACTTTAATGTTTTTATCACTGTAGAATACGTATCGTATGAATATATTTGTCCGTTGATCATGAAGCAAAAAAACAGCGCATATATCAGAATATCACATAATATCAGCCATGCTACAACGAAAATAATATCCAATCGGAATGTTGTAACCCGCATCAGTGTCAATAAAGTTGTAAAAGAAAAACCAGGACACATGGACATACTCGTAGTAATGTAAAATGACACAGAGAAATTTTCATTAATAAGTTTTCTTTTCCTTTGTGTATTTAAATATGTGTTAAATTGTATTAAATAGAACCGCAAGCATGATATGCATACTTAGTGAATGCATGTACATTTTGCCTCTACATTAGAATTTTCATTTCATTACCAGAAATTAAGTTGTTGATATCTAGATAAATATGGTTACCTCAAGAGTCTTAAAGTTGATTTTTTCCTTTTATATCGAAGACTATGAAAAGACAATGTCAGCCACGTGCTATAGGTATGTTTTTTTTTTCTAATGTTTATATAATAATAAATATTTTCGACAAACATAAGACCTTGACTATGCACTTTTCTTTCTCGTTATCGACTCAATATGACAGGTTTCTTTTTTTCTTTCGGTAGCTGTTGCTTGGATGAACACACTTAGCCTATTATCTCTTACGATATTATTCGATTAGTTAAAAGCGAGAAAGGTATAACTGCATCAGTTTTCGTCTTTCTACTCTTTTCTCATTTGTTTGTTCGCTGCATACGATTAGATCAAAGCTGCTAATATTTAGTGTGCTATTCGTAAAGAAAAAGAAACAATAATACATGGCACGTCGTCACAAATTGCTTAATGTGAAAATTCTGGCTGATCATACAAGTGGTCTGGTTGAAGTAGCCTTTCATACTACTCGTTTGAATCGAGCAAATATGGAACAGCTACCTTTTCCTGATGAAAATTTTCATGAAGATATCGAAGAACAATTTCAAAGAAGTTTGTATAATTAAGCATTTTTTTCTGCTAATTTCATTTCATTATCTTTTTTATTTAGATAATAAATTTACTCTTGAACATATCCATCATCATAATGGACGAGCATTTGTTCCTAAAGTTCCTGTTCATATTATATCTATTACGGTTGAAAATTATCATGGAAATTTTCGACAATTACTTGATCCATATTTGTAAGTTTAGCTGGAAAACATTTATTTTCTCCAACATATGGGATTCATTCTTTGCAGATACTGTGTAACAATCGAGCATGGTTCTGTTCAATGGTCGATTTATAAAAGTGATGAAAATTTTCACGATTTGCATAATGAATTAATGCAGTTCGCTAATACAGAACGAGAAAAATCTATAAATGCTTTACAACCGTACGTATGATATACTCTATTCAATAAAAAGAAAAAACTATATGTTGTTTCTCTGTCATAGAAAAAAATAATAAACATATTGTAAACTACGTAGTGACCTATAAACAGGTCGGATGCATATACTGATCATATAGTTTAATGAATAGTCATATTAGGTGATCATTCGAGACTTGAGCAGCGATATGATCAGTAATCTCTTGTTTAGAGATGTATCTCTCTATAAACAGAGTTTGTTGCACACAATACAGCGAACCAATCACCGTATATTTTTTTTCTGCATTCACTCACTGCACGGTTAGCATCAATATTCATTGCATCAAGAGTTTTATGCAAGTACATTCAGCAACATGGAAACGTTTATTTTTTTAAATTCTTGATTATCTCTTATTAGTCTTATTTTTCGAAGAAAATAAACCTTTTCTCAAGAAGACCCAGCATTTTTCTACATTTATTTTTGTTCAGTTTATGTGAAGGAAACGCATTTTTAAGAATATTTCTCGTCTATAATGAATTTCAGCTTTTTTTTCGTTAAAACAACGTCAATCCTATGCAATTTTTCTTAGACTAGGATTTATGCGATAAGTAAAATAGATGAGATAATCAGTACATCAGAATATTAGAAATCAGTGGTGGTAAGACCTGTGAGGAACTAAGGAGTTCAGCTTCTTTCTTCCCCTCTACAATCTTAATTTCACCACTACTGTTCTTCATCGATTGAATAAATACATATGAAAACGAAATACGTTGAAATAAATATTTCATAGTGTGAATTGCGCGGGTTGAAATTTTCAGCAATTTATTGTTTTGATTGATTCTATTCCACTACTGCAGACTTTTACTGGCAGTGAAAATAGTTTAGATTGTTCAGGGAAGACAAGTGTGATAGCATAGTCCTTTTGAGAATATTTTTAAATATCTGACCCTTTTTTAACATTCTATTGCCAGAATTTCTAATGGGAAAAGAAAGGTCATTCATTTCTGTGGCATGCAATAAAAGAGAGAGAGAGAAGAATCACCAAACTCTAAGTTAAAAGTTATTGTTTTCCTCGAAAATGTACGGAAGATTCACAAAAAAAGTAAAAGAAATAAGACCAAATTCACTTGAATAGTCCTATAACTTACCTATTTTTTTCACTAATTCTTTGGATTTCTATTCAATATTCTTTCGGAACCTTTCTTATTTATCAATTTTCTTTCTCTTATACTAGTGCACTTAATATTGCTAAAACCTATTCTTCTACAAAGAAAAATTCTATAATTTGATGATCAAGATAATGTTTTCCAGTAAAATAAATTCTATTTATATCTAATAAACCGATCGTTCTATTATTATTTACTGATAATTTTAGTTTTGATCATTTATACATCTTTACTGATCAGAAATTTTGCCTCCTTTTCTTATAGAAATCTAGATGCAGATGATAGATACCCATGGTTTCCAGGAAAAAATGGTCGAAACACATTGGTTACTCATAAGACGCCTGATGAACATTGTGTAAATTATAAAATCACTTTTTTCTACTATTCTGATTTCATTTTCTGCTTTATAGAATAATCTTGCTGCTTATCTCAATAAGGTTATTACACATCCCAAATTTCGCACACATCCAGCAACGGTATGAATTCATAATTTTACTAGCAGTTTCAACATACGTATATCAATATTTTGTTATTATGAGAAACTTCTATCTCATAGAATCATGTTGCCTTGATGTTTCTTTCACTTTTTAGTGTACATTTTTCAATGTAAGTTGTTTATCATTCGTCGATGGTCTATCAATAAGTCGAAAAGAAGGTTCTCTGTTAAGACAGTCTAATTATTACAACCGGAATCATCGTACTCCCCTTGGTCAACCATTAGTCACGAAATTGGGTAAACATCGTTACGAAGAAAGGTGCGTATACAGTCTCTCATCAAATACAACTTTGCAATAAGAATTTCTCTTGTTGATATGCAGATGGCTTGCTATAAAGGATACATATGTAGTTTATATGCAACCTGATACATATGAAATACGTTTTCCAATATTACTTGATTGTAAATTTGAAGTGGCACACAGTCGTCATCATATTGATAATTATTATAGAATTAAGATAAAAAATTTACAATGTAAAATAGTTGTTAAATGTCGAACATCACATGAATGTGAAGAATGGATGCAAAATTTCAAAATGCTTATTGAACAAGCATATGGTTTTATTGACCGACATGCAAATCGTTTTAATTCCTATGCGCCTATTCGAGAAAATCAACGGGCTCATTGGTAAATTAATAAGATGATTTTATATGAATATCGAATATTTAATATAGGTTTATCAATGGTAAATCATATATGAAAGCTGTCGCTAGAGCACTTCTAACTGCAAAAGAAGAAGTTTTCATAACCGATTGGTGGTTGTCACCTGAAATTATGATGATACGGCCAACAGAAGACGAAACATATCGTCTGGATAATTTATTAGCAACAGTGGCTGTAAGAAATTCATTTGTTCTATGACTGATATCAATTGAATCTTTCGCTTTTGGGAAATTTTAGGCAAAAGGAGTTCGTGTTTATGTAATGGTTTTTAAAGAGCTCAAACGAGTTTTACCTTTAAGTAGTCTATATACCAAGAAGAAACTACTGTCTAAAAATAAAAATGGATTTATTAAAGTAAGTTTCAAATCTTTATAAAGAATGATATACATACTCAATTTTTATAAGATTCTTCGACATCCTGATCATCATAATAAAAACAGAGTAATCATGTGGTCTCACCATGAAAAAATGGTTGTTATCGATCAAAGAATTGCATTTGTTGGTGGAATAGATTTATGTTATGGTCGGTGGGATGATGAGTATATGCGGTTCGTAATTATCTTACTTTATATTTTACACCCTATTGTTTGATAGGAAGAAAAGGAAACTTTGTATTTAGTGACGAAGTCAGATCTTTGGGCTGAAGTGAGAGACCCACGCCCCTCTTGGTTCCACCGCTACTTAGTTATAATGCATAAAACTTCTGTTCAAGAATGTATGTTCAGTAGAGAATTAAATATATGTACATTCTTGTGGAACGCTGTATACCAATATTCGAATAATACTGATTTCGACGAGTATTATTACACGTTGTTAGATGTATTATTGAGAATTATTTCATCATAAATTAAAGAAAATTCTTGCTTTTACCTAATGAGTTTTATACTTCCATAGTAGGTAATTATGAAATTCTATGAAATATTTTCAGTCTTGTCGATTTGGGCACTGAAAATATCAGTAGATTGTATTTACCATCTGAATTGAATCCAGCACAACAAATTACAAGACAAATGGCTGACAGACTTCATACATTGGTTGTGACGGTAAGAAAATCTGTAAAAAAAGAATTGTATTTAAATCTAGATATAACATGAAAAGATTTTTGGATTTGGATGTGTTTAATATAATGAAGAACATTTGTGTTTTAATTTTGGCTCTACCAGAAAACTCATATATGAAGTCGTGTATCGCATGACATTATGTTCTGTTTATGATGCTTATCAAGTTATAGATTAGAAAATAACGAAAAAAGAACAGAAAATATTCTATCGCATAATCGTTTTTGCCTAACAGTGAAATAGATATCTGATGAAAAAAAATCAATTAGTGCATCGTGCATATGAACTCACTATTGAATTGCATGTATTTGATTCATGTCAGTTTAGATATTGTGAAAGAGAAGAACTATTTTTAATTTTTGTATTACTAGTATATTTTGAATCTATTGTAGCGTAGTGATCGTATGAAAACAGCATTAAATGCTCTTAGTCAAATCGATGAAGATACTGCGTCTCTTGACTCATCTTCTACCAATGAAACACAAACTTACAGGAAATCACGAACACCTAAATGTAAATAATTTCATGCATCTATTTTCTTTCGAATAAGTACGTAATATTCATTTTTGTTTCTTTATATCAAGTGAAACAATTAATGTCAGCAGGTAAGACTAAATCTGATATTGTATTTATAGTAAATTGAACGATACACTACAACTTTCAAAATGATATCGCTTATCTATTATGATTTATAACCTAATCGTATTTCTAATTTATAAAAGAAAATAAATGAGTGGTTGGTTTTATGAACTTTTAATTTAATATGAAGCCATCTTTTTTTTGATATATTTTATTACAATCCTATAGTTTATTATCACTGATATAGGAACCGAGGACGATGAATCAGAGTGTAAATCAGATAGTGGTAAGAATACATATTCTACATTTTTAATATATACAACACTAATGAATAATAAGAAGAAGAATCAAGCACGATCTCTTATTGACATAATTATAAAACTAATCTTTCAAACATTTTTTGACGATGATTATGCTGTCGCTCTTCTTATTACCATATTGCATGACGCTATATGAGATCATTGATAGTGCTCGTTTAATATCTCTAATGATGATCAAATTACGGTTTTTTCTATTATTAATCGAAAAGAAAAACAGTTCACAGACACATAATCTGTATTGCTTTGATCGGTTCACAACTTGCCTAATACGTCTACCATGGTTCAAATTCATACAGAAGATAACACTTTTTTTTTCGAATATTGAAGATGAATCGACAACGTCTGATGGAATTATATTTGCACTTCGGAAAGATAATTTACAAGGAGAAGATAGCCATGCTACTGGATGGCGGCAGTTCTTACAAGTAAATAATAAAATAAATAATCGAAGTGTAAAAGTCACTAACTACTGTGCTCTTAGCTGGTCATCTTATTTCAGCATATAGAAGAACCGTGTCAAATATGCGAAACTTGTGAGATGCAACATGTCTAACGGAAGCAGTAGTCATGTATTACTGGATAAGCACCATCGTAATTAGAGATGCCTATTCTCCGTGACTACAACCAGATCTCTTACAGCATATGGAGATTCCTTCGGAGGGGAAGCAATGACATCTCGCTAAAATTTCATCATACATTAAATGCAGATAATTAATTGAGATGGAAAAGCGTTTATATTTGAAAACATCACAAGTAGCAAAACTCATATTCTAAAAAAGCCAGTTCTGAAATAGAGAAGCCGATGAGCATCTTCTTGCTAAATATATTTTCATACGCCTATTCTGTTTTCGAAATAAATTATGATAGAGACTTTTTAAAAGCTCGATTGTCTGTAGTTAGAATTACTCGTGATAAAGCATGAATCATCGACCCTGACTCATACATTATGAGTGTTAGTTTATCGATAAAACCAGAAAAATAAGTTAACCAGTCAGGTCGGGTTTCAACTTATAGTAAAATCCGAGGCAGTCTTTATTCAATAAATATCTAACGACTTCTGCAAATTACAGTAATATTTTAAAACTAAAAATATTCTTTCATCAAACACTTACATTTTCTACAAGTTGCAGTCAGCTTACTTAAAATAAAAATGCTTTTCTGATTTTCACTAAAGTCAGTCAATTTTTCGAATGTTAGATTTCATTTTCGAATCAAACAAAAATTTAATTTCTTTACATT
Source organism: Rotaria sp. Silwood2 (assembly GCA_905329745.1). NCBI lineage: Eukaryota > Metazoa > Rotifera > Eurotatoria > Philodinida > Philodinidae > Rotaria > Rotaria sp. Silwood2. The sequence continues at coordinate 10,340 of CAJNSZ010002199.1, forward strand.
TGCAACTGATTTATTTATATGGGAGGATTTTCATATAGTTTCGTCTATTTTTGTATATTTGTGATTTAACTTGTCTAATAGGAAACTTTCTTCTCAAAAACATTCGATGAGACTGTCTTCAACTATGTTTCTAGAAACAATTGAAAGAAATAATTTTTATCTCAGGTGACAGTAAAATATATGTTTTGAAAGATAATTAAGTTCGTTGATATACTCGTATCATGTCATTCAGTAGGTAGATGATTGAAACAAAATTTTAGTAGTTTTTTTTCATACTATTGAAAAATCTTCACTCTGTCAATTTTGACTTGCATTAAAAAATTTTAATTTCATTCTGTTGCCTATAAGTCGTCAAAAGTATAGTTAGCACATTGTAAGATAAAAAACTTTCTTCATGCAGAAAACAGTAAAATTTCTACGTTGATTATTTTAGAAAGAAAGCCAAGACAGCGACGACTCTGATAGTGACGAGAACCTCGATGAACAACAATCAGTAGCTAGTATTGTGATTTCTGACAATGATAGACGTCATCTATTATTCATTGGAAAAGATTATGCAAATGATTATGAAAAAGGATTTGAAAAAGCTGAAGAACCCTATGAAGGTAATTTGATTGATTTCATCTATTTTTATGTCGATCGTATTCATAGACAATATTAATCGAAGACACTTACCTCGTATGCCATGGCACGATGAAGCTCTGGTTGTATTTGGTCAAGGAGCACGTGATGTTGCAAGACATTTTATTCAACGATGGAATATTCATAAAGTTTGATGAGAAAAAAAATTCCGCTTTTCACGTCAACTTTTATTTCTTTTGAAGTGCGAAAAACATTTGAACAATGATGCATATCCATTTCTTTTACCAAAGTCATATAGTGACATCCAAGATTTAACTGTGGATAACTGGAGAGAATTTCTGGATGATGAACCATGTTGTGTTGATACTCAAGTGAGTATTTATTTGTAAGTGATATTCTTTAAGGAAATGTTCAGTTATGATTTTATTTTAAGTGTGTACGTTCTACTTCATTGTGGTCATCGGGAATAAAATCAACTGAAAAATCCATTCAAAATGCATACATACAAATGATTGGTGCTGCTAAACATTATATATACATCGAAGTAAATTAATATTTATAGAAAAAAAAATTAAACTATCATTCATTATTATTATGATTTTTTTTTATTCAAATAGAATCAATTCTTTATTACGATTGCTGGGGATAGACTGGTTAAAAATGAATTAGCTAAAGCTCTTTTTATGCGTATAAAACAAGCACATGAGTATGAATTGTTTTCTTACGTATGAAATTAAATCTTTTTTTTTTAAAACTAGATCGAAAGAAAAATTTCGTATTTATGTTGTGATACCACTTTTTCCCGGTTTTGATAGTCTCAATGCTTTACATGCTGTACTCTTTTTCATAATGCGTTCGATTACTAAAGGTGGTAATTCATTATTTTGTCGACTTGAAAAAGAAGGTAAATCAACGGTTCTTTTTTCTTGTTTTATGTAGAATATCAAGAGAGCTTTTATTGAAAATGTTTTTCTTCATGTTTGTATTCTAATTAAGGGGTGACGTATACGTATAGCGCTATGCGGTTAGTATTTTAGACTTTTGTACCCTGTTAACATTTTTGGTTCAAAGCTTTTAAATCAAACAATAGCGCTTAAAATTCTCTAGAAAACCATATATGGCAAGATTCTACAAATGGTATAGGTATATTTCAGAATTGAGGACAGAAAAAAAGCTGTAAACCAAAACATGATAGACGTAATGATCCGTCGTACTTTACATCTTACATTTTCATTATTTACTTCGTCCCATTCGAAAAACAAAATATAACAAGAAAAGAAACGATAAGAGCTGGACAATGTACATAAGAACATTTATTGCATAGCCATTCCTTTTTTATCGAAATGATCAAAACTTAGTATAATCAAATTTGAACCGTGTGACAATGCTATATTTTTTTCGTATAAGATGACTTATTTTATTCTTGTTTTCTGCTTTTATAAGTTGTTCTTTGCAAATTGTGGAACTCTTCACGCTGCATATTTGGCTATACTTTGATTTCTGTTAGGAACAAGGTCTGGAAAACATTAGATGTAAAGTGCAGTCATTCATTCTGTCCATTCTGTTACTTTTTACAACTTTTTGTCTATTCCCATCTTTCAAACGTATCTTCAATAATTTTTCGGTCTAGTCGTACATATTGTTTGATTTAAAAGATAGTAAAACCAAAGTGATAATTGAGTAGAGATTTCGAAAATACTAACTGTATAATTTTTATATGCTGTCCACTACTCATAAAAGTAAAAACTTATACGTAGAATAAAAAATACAATCTATAGCAATGTTTTCAAAAACGAAAAGTAATTCACTTCTTCTCTATGTTTTATCAAAAATTAGTTTCACAGTAAGATTCTCTGAAATATGTTTGCATGACGATAATTTCTCTACTTATTCGGTCAGAAATCTGTTCTGAAGAAATAGTTTGTCTCTCGATGAATATTAGTATCTTGAAATCAATGATAAATTTCACGGAAAAAGAATATTATGTGATTTTCTTCTACTTTTGATCTTTAGGCATTACACCAAGCGATTATATTAGTTTTTTTGGCATGCGTAATCACAATGTACTTATGGGTCGTTTAGTAAAAAAAATAATTTTAATCATCTACACAATTAAGAAAGTCTTTTTATTTGGGTATAGGTCACGGAAATAATATATGTTCATTCGAAATTAATGATTATTGATGATTCTATGGCAATATGCGGTAGTGCAAATATAAATGATCGTTCATTACTAGGTGAACGCGATAGTGAATTTTGTATTGTAATAAAGGATCGTGAAAAAGTTGATGGTCGATTCAATGGAAAACCAGTTCGTGTAGGAAAATTTTGTTCGAGTTGGCGCAAAAAGATTTTTGAGTTTGTCTATAGAAATTCACATAAGAATGATGATTATGATAGAAGATTATTTTGAATTTTAGGATGCTGTTAGGTATTCAGTTTGAAAATCCAAATAATATTGATGTAACTGATCCAGTATCCGATGAATTTTATACCTATTTTCGACAAACAGCACGAAAGAACACAGAAATTTATGAAAAAGTGTTTGGTACAATACCAACGAATCAAGTTCGAACATTTGCTCAAAGTTCAAGGTACAGTGACGCAAAATATATAAGAGATATAGATCCATTACGAGTATGTTGATAATAAACCAGGTCTGGTAAAGTGTATGAGGTAATGTTGTTTTTCTTTCTAAGGCGCAAGAAGAATTGAAAACTATCCAAGGTTTTGTTGTTGAATATCCAATTTATTTTCTTCATGATGAAAACTATTTACCTAAAAAGGGATCTCGCGAAGGTAAGCATTTATTCATCGAATAACCCTTTGTTTAAGTTTCTTTCTAAATTTAGGAATAGTTCCATTGGTAACATGGACGTAAAAAATGTCTTCTTTCAAGGGCAATTTAAGAGATTTCGAATATCAAAAACACAGAACAATCGGTCAAACAATTAACTTTTGTCAACAGACTCGTTGTGTCGCGCATTTTTCGGATACCTTCTTCATTATTTACTTATCTTTGTTCCGAAAGCTGCTTCATTTTATTTTCATTTTAATCTTCTAATACAATTCAATAAGTAGAGAAACAGTTACAAAGAAACTGATTTCATTTTGAGGTAGATGTCGATATATTATTTCTCATGAATAAGTTCTCAACAAAAATGACTATATGATCCTATATGCTAAGCATACATTCTATGATTTTATTTGAGTATGTATCAGAGGTCTCAATGGGTCGGGTCGGGCCAACAAAAACCAGCCCATGGGCTATCAACCGCGGCCCGGTCCAGCCTATGTTTTTTTCTAAAAAACTGGCCCGTCCATGGACCACTCACCTGACTGATACTTTTCAGACAGACATGTTGACTTGTCATGCTAAATGAAGTAATTAAGATGCTAAGCACTATCGTATGGCGTCACGAGTTTTCTTTCTTTAATTAATTCTAGCTAGGCGTACATATATCAAGTCGTCATTTTGTGTCAAACTCAACTCGAAAGCGGAAAATCTGAAATTTTTCATTGAAACGTTAGGTGAAAGTATCAAGCTGGTACTGATACCAGTTTTTTCCAATCTTCCGAAGAATGTTCTGCTCGCCACATATAGCGTGAAAAAACAACAAACTAAAATGAATTAGTTGTGATATAACTAAAATGAAGACAGTAACAAAAGTTAGGTGCCACTCTGTTAACTCATATGTAGGAGAGCTGTAAAAGCAGCTAATTACATATAATGAATCGCATGGATAATTAATGACGAACTTTTACATGTCTGATTTTTAGTTACGATTATGCTCTTATCCGATGATCATTCGCAAAGAAAATTTCAGTTTTACTTTGAGAAAGAAGTGTTGATAATTTTCGTTTTATTTTAATTTCAGTCCATTTCGGCCTATGGGTACCCATTGAAATTTCGGCTCATGGGTACCCATTACAATTTCGGCCCATGGGCTGGATGAGCCGGGCCGGGCCAAACCCGGCCCATTGAGACCTCTGGTGTGTATTGTTTCTGGTTATTTACTGTATCTAATTTTTAAACGATACTTTTGTAGTGATACAGTTTAGTTGAAGACGGGCTGTACGTAGAAAATATTTAGAATCCAATTTTATATCTCCTTTTGTCTTCCTCAAAAGGCTAGAGATATTTCGATTATGATTATGAATTTTTGATTACTATGATGTTTAAATCATAGAAAGAGAAGTAAATCTTTATTATTCGAATAAACAGAACTCATCGTCATGAAAAATTGACATTTACTTCAAACTTGAAGAATTTGTTTGAAAAAAATATAATATGTTTGAGATTATGCAGTTAGATACAAGTGTTAAAGATGTTCTCATTCTATCTTTATAGTTTTCCCCGCATTCATAACATTTTGGCTTGCACTATGCATGACTGATATTAGAACCTCTCCAAATCATCAGAAAAGTTTTCCAGTAGAGTAGCAATCGTAAAATTGTAACTTTTATCTTTTGCTCATACGTAAATTCGTTTAACTTGCTGACAAAAACTGGCAAGAATCTAATGATTCGCTACGTTCTACGATCGACCTATTACTACAATGGATATACATTCGTCGAAATCTCAACGTCAGTTTTTTTATTTTGTGCATCAACATCAGTTAAACCGCCGATTGCCATATCCATAGAAATAGTCGATTTAGGTCCGTGATGATTACGCCTTCCTATTTGATCATTATCATTGTTCAATAAACAATATTGACAGCACTAGGTAACGAAGAACGGTTTTGCCGGCGATGGGCGAATCAAGCCATTTTTCGAGTCGAGTCAAGTCAATTTTTTTTGCATCGTTTACTGTTCCATTTATTTCGATAAAAACTGTTCACAACCATTCTTTTAATATATTATTCAATCTTCAGCTTTTACGAAATAAAAAGAACAGTTCTACACAAGACAAAATCCCACACTGAAAACAAAACGTACCGTACGGAACCTAAAAGGGTTTCGAGGGTGTGGGGCGTGGGTGGGTGTGGGTAGGTGTGGGTATGGGCGTGGGGTATCAGTCTTCTTTTCGACTACTCTCCCACACCCACACCCACACCCATACCCATACCTACACCCTTTTGCAAGTGATAAAAGACGAAGAGGAAAAAACATTTTCATTTTGTATCTTTCCTTGAATCAAGTGAAAGAGAGGTAAGCGAGGAGTCAACTTTTATGTAACACATACAGTCAAGTGAAGTCTAAAGCAAGTTGATCATAGTGTCGAAACGCATGAATATCGATACTGCTGCCGAACAGTGCCCTGTTGCCAGCCGTCTCAGCCCGGCGGATGTCTCGTGCTATTACGAAGTGGGCTACCACTATCCGGTACGTGTGATGAGCGCTCAACAGACCGCCGCCTATATGCACAAGCTCGAGGCCCATGAAGCCGCCTATGGGCCGCTCCTCGGTAACATGCGGCACAAAGCGCATCTCTATCTCACCTGGCTCGATGAACTGGTTCGCCTGCCGACCATCCTCGACGCTGTGTGTGACATCTTGGGTCCCGATATCATGGTTTACAGTTCAAGCTTCTTTATCAAAGAGCCGCACGATCCTACCTACGTCTCGTGGCACCAGGATGCCCAGTATTGGGGGCTCGATTCGGGTGATGTGGTGACGGCCTGGATCGCCCTGCTAGACAGCGACACAGAGAACGGGGCTATGCGCGTCATTCCCGGCACCCGTCTGGTCTCTTTGCCGCATGTCGACACCTTTGCAAAGAACAATATGCTATCACGTGGACAAGAGGTTTCGGTGGATCTCGGCGACCGAAAATGGATCGAGATCGATCTCAAGGCTGGCGAGATGTCGCTCCATCATGTGAACATCGTCCATGGTTCGGAGCCGAACAACTCGGACCGCCACCGCATCAGTTTTGCAGTGCGTTATATGGCACCCCATGTCAAACAGACGATTTCGACCATGGATGGCGCGGTGCTAGTGCGCGGAGTCGACCAGTTTAACAATTTTGAGCATGAACCAGCACCCAAGGCCGATATGGCGGCTGATTCCCTTGCCTATCACCGCTGTGCCATGGAGCGACTGAGTCAAAACCTCATGAAAGGTACCGACAAGACGATAAACGATCGACCTTAGTTGGCTCATTTCAGCGCAATTCAAGGAAGCCAGCAATTGCCCTGCAATCTTGAGGGTGTGGGTGAGTGGGGTGGGTGTGGGTGTGGGTGTGGGTGTGGGTGTGGGTGTGGGCGTGGGTGTGGGTGTGGGTGTGGGTGTGTGTGTGGGGGGGGGGGGGTGAGTTGGTTCTTCTTCAGGAGTCCAAATGATAACAAACCTACTCCTACTCACAATACAAA
>CAJNSZ010002200.1:2988-15306 GCA_905329745.1 Rotaria sp. Silwood2
ACACCCACACCCACACCCACACCCACACCCACACACCCCACACCCTAATCAGTATTTTCATAATTAAAGATTTTTGCTGATCTTTAAATAGCGTTACAAATCAAATACCTTAGTTATTATGTATTTTACTACCGCGTTTAGCCAAACAGCAGATAATCATTTTCCATAATGTTCCAACGGACAAATCGTTTGTCTTCAGTCATTGGTGGCTGAAAGACTTAGTTTCAACAAATAAAAGTCTTTGCGGACCTTTAAAGACTCATGTCTTCTCAACAAAAATACCTTACGTTGAAGGTACTGTAGTGCGACACAAAATCAGAACGACAGAATATCTTTTTAAAGATATTTTCACTTAAAAAAAGTTTATAGTTCGTTTTGCGGAAGAAGGCATGCCATATTCACGAAATAGTGATCCTCCGAAGCCTCGAAACATCATTCTATAACAAATGAACTTATTTTTAAGTTATGTGTGAATCCAGAGACAATGGAATCGAATAAACGAGTTTCTGAGCAATTTCAGCAGAGCAAGTTGTGGAATCAAACTATTTCTCAGAAGAGATCTCAGTTCTAGTAAATATTGTTCATTAGACGTGCTTAAAGACCACTAGATCTGAAAAGACAAAGATATTAATGTATTTTTCCGTATGCATAAGGGTAGAATGATAAAAAACCATTGTTGTCACTTGCTTCAGACGATCGACGAATTATATCCTACCGTCAGTAAAAATTATTGATAATAGTAGCAAATTACGTGTATTGAGATCTTCAAACTTTAGTTTTTAGTGACGCCAATTTGTTTTTTGTTTAAGCAATGGTGCAAAGACTTAGTGATTCTTTGTGAACGAAATAAGTGTTCTTTGATACTTTTAGTATGTTGCTTAAGTTGAGTGATAGCGCTCTTCCATACTTAGCATCCATAGGGATTTTCGTTTAATAAAAAACTCCATAACACTGAAGGAAAAATATTCTCATGTCGCATGAGACTTTGTTGTATTGATCAGCGATTGCAATGTTATCAAATTCTAACGAACAAATGTTTCAACAATAAAACAATCACAGGATGCATGCCAAATTCAGATGAAAATTACTCCTAATCTTTCAGTGACTCCTTACTTCTCAAATGGATCTAAATCCTGATCTATCCTTCGTCGATACAGGTATCTACAGTCGCTACTGTAATGACACCAGCTATATATCTGACTGCTCGGCTTCAGTGACATCTACGGTATCACCAACCTTCATGTGGACATTCATATGATTTTTATTATTTTCAAAGCACGTTATTCCTACATTAGTCAACACTTGAATGGCATGATATGTGTTTTGCACTTGTATATATGGGGTGTGATCTGTCTACTTAGCATATGGAAGACTCGGATCATTTTGAGACATTTTTATCCCTTCACATTTCCAAGTTCTACTTAAGATCTTTTTGAGATTTCTTATGTCTTGAAAGAAACTTAAATCTTTAATTTTCGCTCAGCCATACAAATGTCTAGAGTTCGGATGATGCCGACTTCGGGTACCTAGCTGACAACTAAATTATGGTGATATCTGACCACTTCTGGTACTTACTAGTACGATTTCATACCACTTTTAATATTTTCGAAGCATGTTACTCCTATTTGAGTCAACACACTCGAATGACATGGTACACGTTATGCGCTGGTATATATAGGGTGGGGTCCGTCCACTTGGCAGACGGAAGACTGAGATAATTTTGAGACTTTTTTTTGATCCCTTTACATTTCCAAGTTCTACTTAAGATCTTTCTGAGATTATCTTCACCTCTTTCCTAGATCAACTATAGATCTTCCTGAGATCAAATATAGGACTGATTTTGATCAACTGAAGTCTTTGTTAGATGAACTATAGGTCTTTTTTCATCAATGACTCTATTCAATGACTTTTGTGATCCGAAAAATCTTTTTCGGAATCCTTGTGGCTTTGAAGAAGCGAATATCTTCACTTTCAGTTCATGCCTACCAATATTTAGAATTCCGATGATGCTGCCGTCAGGCACTTATCGGGCAACCCAAGTAGAGTGATATCTTACGATATCTGCAGACCTCGTCTGGAAATTGACATGTCTTTGAATGTAGTCAAAATCATGTTATGGCTGCATGAGTCAGCACCTGAATGACATGGTAGAAAATGGCGCGCTGGTAGATATAGATTATGATCTGTCTACTGTGCAACCGAAAGAGTTAAAGGTTATCTTGAGAGGTTTTGTTCTTGTAATATCTGTAGATTTTTTCAAATGGATCAAAAATAATAATCGTGTTGCTTAAAGTACGTAAAAAATAGCCAGCATAGTGGTGTGTAATCTGTGTCTTATGCAGTAAAAATATAGTTTTCTAAGTTTATGCTGCTCCATTAGTATACAGATAGATTGACGCTTGATTAATATGAAGAAATATACAATATGTAAGAACCTTATTGAATGAACTTCATTATTAAAAAAAGTTCTGTTTTTTCTTTTGAAAGTTCGCGATTTTCATTAATCGATATTGAATATAGACAAATTGACATGATTGTCAGATGTCTGAATATTATGACTTCTATATTGTCCATGGTATGCCGTTCATTATTCTAATTATGTTACTAAGAAAATACGGAGTCAACAGCTAAATAAAAATTCATTAGATTTTGACTAGAAAAGTTAAAACCTTTATTCTTTTATACAACGAATTAAGAGGACTTTGGTTTTATTCTTAGGTTGCATACCGGGTTCAGCTCGTGGTGTATGGAAGAGCAACTTTTATCAATAAACCAACAGATGATCGAAATTAGAGGGTAGAATTGGCAAGTCCTCAAGGTGCATATCGAAGAGAAACTATATAGTTGCTATCTAGACCATAAAGTTGTATAAAATAATAATCGCATTGAATATGATCGAAAGGCTTCATATTTATTTAGAGCTTCGATTCTTTGTTGCGAACCATTCTCAATCTTAATTTTCTTAATTTTTTGATTCATGAACTTTCGCAAAAGAGAAATTAATTATTCGGGTAAAAATCATCAGTACAAGGGAAAAAGAAAGAATAACATCTGTAATGTGTCTTGCCATATCCAATTTCTAAATCCAAGCTAAAGATTTACGTCGATATGATCTTCGCCACTGAATCGGAAATATGCGGAACATGACCCGGCTCCTGTTCTTAAGGTACTATATCGGAACCTTAGACGGGAACCGTACCAGATACGAGATGCACATAGGCTCGGATCCTGGTGACCTGGTATTACATCGGAAACTTAGCGAGGAAAGGAAACGGAAACAGCGACCGAATCCAAAGATTTTTTCCAGCATGGGAATTGCTAGGTAATGTCCAGAAACCGATAGCCAGAACCGATTGTGGGATACTGCTTCCGGGAAATCACCGGAAATACACAAGATACAATCGTTTTCTGCCGTACGTTTTTGACCTGGAATGTTTAGCTTTTTTTATCATTCTGGATACAATTTGATTTCTTTTACCCATATGTTATATTCACTTTTCTCCTGCTCTCAATTTTAAATTCGGCCATATCCCAAAAATATAAAAAATTTTCCATAAAACTTCTTCAATTTTGAGAACTTTGAAAGAGATTTTTGAGGTTTTGAATGTCTAAAAATAATGTTGATCTGAGTCTTTTAAGAGTCCAATGCAAAATTATGCAAATTATGCGTATTTTGATGGAAAGATACTAATTAAACATTTAATTTTCTGAATTTATTACTTAATTAATGAGAGAGATCTTGTAATACGCCTTTCAAACCTCTTAACCAGAGAGGTCTTCTATTGCAAGGTGGATTTATGTGTCACTGAAAGTACAACAATTAACATTCGCATATATGTCGTGTGAAATAATAAAGACAACGTCTTGTGTTTACAGGAGAAAACTTCTTTCTACCACGAGTCACATACCTGCTACTATGAAATTCGAACAGTTATCAAATGAAATTTTCCGCGAATGTTTCCAATATCTTACTGCGACAGACATATTTTATTCATTTGATCGACTCAACTATCGTTTTTACACACTTATTCGAAACATTCCATTACATGTTAACTTTCAAAATATTCGGAAATCAACATTTGATCAATTTTGTTTAACAATATCATCTATTCCACAAATGAAGAATCAAATTATTTCATTGAAATTATCCAATGAAGGTACATGTGGACAAATTGATAAGTTTCTCTCATTATTCTCATTAGAAGAATTCTCTAATCTTCAATCATTAACAGTAAATGAACTTAAAGAAGAGACAATAGAAATATTGACATCACTATTACCATCAATGTCTCAACTTCGTTGCTTTGATTCCACTGATTGGGAAGATGATATTTCACCTGTAATGCAATTAGCAAATCTACGGACATTAGTAGTAAACAGGTTCTTTCTTGACTACGATCATTTACATAATTCTTTGTCAATTGTTAATTTAACAATACACACCTGCAGTTTCGATGAGCTATATGAGATATTCCCTTTTACTCCTATGTTGAAATATCTTAATGCTAATATTACATATTCATGTCGGTCTGATGATGATCGAGCAGCTATTGAAGCTGATTCAAATTGTGATAAAGCAATTCATCTACAGAAAATAGTTTTTCCTAGTTTTGAAGAAACATTTCAAATTTTGAAATTCATTCTAAAACAAACACGAAATTTTAAAAGTTTAACAATATCATCTAAAAACAAAACAATGATTGATGCATATGGCTGGCAAGATTTCATAACATCTTCATTACCACATCTCAATATCTTCAATTTCATGTTTCATTGTGGAGAAAACGCTTATGATAAATCGACTATTTTTAATTTTAAACAATTTCAAAGTAGTTTTTGGAAAGAACAGCATCATTGGTACACTCAGTATATATTAAATAGAGATTCTATATACATTTATACAATACCTTATATGTCAACAACATATGAATTAACACAGTATGTGAATATATGTTATAACAAAGAAATGGATAATATTGATAAATTTAAGAATGTGAAAAAGGTCATTTTAGATCAAAACGTTATTAAAGAAGAATGCAAATTTTATTTTGGAAATATCGAATCATTAACATTGACAAATAAATCAAACGAAAAACTTCTTCTGCATGGAAAACATATTCAATATATGAAAACGATTATCAATTTGGATAACTTAAGACATTTATCTATTACGCTTGAATGTCACATGAATACTGGGCAAGTATTATACGAAATATTGAAAAAATCACCACAATTGACATCACTCGTTATCGATCCGGTTATGTTAATGAAAGTATACGATGACCATGGTGCATGTAAATATCTAAACAAAAGGATTAAAAAATTAGATATACGTTATGCACAGATTCCATTTTCCATTAGATTTTATGTGACCGAAAAGTTTTGTGAAATATTTTCAAATGTTGAATATTTGAAATGTCGAGTAAGACAAGGACACGAATTATCACTTTTATTCACTCATTTATCAAAATTGGCATTTCTTGTTGTCTTTGCACCATTTCCCGACTTACATTTTTATAAAGTATTCAAGGAAAAAATATCAAATCCGAATGTAATGCATGACATAGAATTTGAAGATGATGATGGATGGGAAGGTGCTGCATTTATATCCATTTGGATAAATTGATTTTTTTCTTTTTTCTTTAAAAAATTAAATGAATAATCTATATAATCAAGAAAAATACAATCGTCAAACTTTTAAAAAAGAACGAAATATTAAAAAGAGAGATCTGGAAAAGAATCCAATGTTCAAATAATGTGCATAAGTTTTAATATCGTAAAAATCTTGAGGGTGGGTGTGGGTGCGGGTGTGGATGTGGGTATGGATTTGGGTAGGTGAAGGTGAGGATAAGAGTACGACAGATCTGGATTGAGACAAAACATGTGATATCCACACCACACACCCACAGCCACACCCACCCACACCCACAGCCACACCCACCCACACCCACAGCCACACCCACCCACACCCACAGCCACACCTTCACCCACAGCCACACCCACAGCCACACCCACACCGACACCCACCCACATAAAGATCAATTATTCATCGAATATTTCAATCAAGATTTCTATTCATTTTAATAATATTCGATGGTTAATGTATCATCTAACATAGTGTTTTCGGACGGTGTGATATTGTATCATGACACCGAGTTTTATCGTTTAATTCAACAAACATGTGGTATTTTAGTGGTAGAAATGATGAAGATTCAAGAAATCTCTTCCGTTAATAATCTTTTTCGCACTGAAATAATTTTGGGTTTTTCGTTCTCGACTTCAACGATTTTCTTTCATGAAAAAAGAAACTCAGCATCTATGTCAACAATGGCTCATTTAAAATCAAGCTCGGAATTATTGTAATAGTCGAAAAACTCACTAATGTGCTTCGTAGTTTTAGTGAAACAGTCAGTGTATTAACAAACGGTACAGAAACTATTCTTTCTGGTATTTTTTTCAAAAATTTCCATTTATTCAAAAAATACTTAGTTTCGTTCAAACTTCCGATGATCCAAAGAGTTCAGGGATTCGTTCAGGAACATGTTCCAGATGTGTTCAAATTGCAACTCGATAAGCTCTATTCAATAGTGTAATTAGATTTTCCATAGCTCAAACTATGGGTCCAAAAACTTCAGAAGACTCTCTCATTTCTATACGAATCTTAGATCATATACAGTAAAACTGATAGGAATTCGTTAAGGAACGTGTTCCAGATGCTTCAATTGTGTTTCAAGTACAACTTGACGACCTATATCCAATGATGTAAGTAGCTTTTGCATAAGTAAAACTATGTGTCCATCAGTTACAAGTATTTGGTTTATCTCTATTGGACATACCTCATCATTAATATAATTCTGCGTGTGTGTCGCCTAGTAGCCTGTTTTAGACGTCCAATTTTGTTTTCGAAGTAGAGATCGACAAGCTGTATCCGTGGTTACAATTGAATTTCCTTTAGCGAGGACCTTTTCTTCGGAATATTTGATACGAGAGTTGTTTGTTAAATGAGTTAGTCCTTTGCTGTATATCACTAAACGATTCGTTCTGAAATTTGTTCTAAGATTCGTATAGGACTAAACCAGTTTTTTGGGATTTTTGAACCCATCGTTAAACCTATAAAAAATCGTATTAGAGTTATACTTGGAACATAAATGCAACATCTGAAACACGTTTCTAAACGAATCCCTGCTAATGTCACCGACGTCATATCTAACCAGGATCAACTAGTATATATAAAGACAAAAATTCGAAAAGACAATTCATCCTGTTATCTTTGGTCCACCCTTTATATGATCTGTGCAAATTCACAAATTTCCAGATCAGTTGAAGTCATAGCCGTAGTAAATTTACTACTTAGACATAGGCTGATAGAATTGGTATAGTCGGGATAGGCAGCCACTCAAATTGAAGATTCTTCAGAAAAAACGAACATACACTGTAGATGATAGAAGCACTAACATCGAGAGTGTGACTCTGAATGAAACCTCGATCTCCAACCACACTGAGACTCCCTCATAACCCCACTCATCTTCATCAATGAAAACAATTGTCATTTATTTTTTTAGACAAAAATTTCACTTTACAAAATCTTTAATAAGTTTAATTTTTTCTGATACATGTTAATAGTTCTTCTTATAATACATACAATATCAAAAAGCAAAAAAGCAAAAGTAGGACGTATTTCTGCCTGCATTGACATGTAATGGTAGTTATTGATTAAACGAAGTTCGATAATAAGTTTTTTTCAAAGAAATTCATCATTAGAGATAAACATACTTTGATAAAGCCCTTGATTCAACTTACTATATGAACGTATTAAAATGTAAGAATAAGAAAAACGTTTTTATCTAGCTGGTTAAACGAAATATTGAAACTACGTAAAATCTCATTATTTTAATTAGTTTTTCAGTAAGAGAAAGTTTAAGAAAATAACTGAATAAATTATTTGATTAAATTAATATTTTACAATAAAACGACTATTATGAACAAGATTACAGTGCTTTGTTTTTTATCGAGAAAACTATTCTTAGTAACGTTGTCTTTCTCTATTTAATTTCTCATGACTTATTTAAAGTAATAGATACGATGAAATAAATTGAAAAATTTATTTTATCTCGAATATTTATCTGATAAGGGTGTAGATGTGGATGTGGAATAAGACATCTACACTCCCACACCCAATTTTTAAGCCTACAGGTGTTTTATTTCCATCTGAAAAAATTGGAAAGATGGCAAGAAATTGGAAGAAGCTATCGAATGATCGGCTAGGATACCCGGTTGCTGTAAGTTGCGATCTGCGTCAGAAAACTGCGACCACGAGATTCCTGCTTCGAACGTCTTATTATTTTCTCGAATTTTGCACCTGATTCCCACCGTAAACCCTCAAGTCCAAAAGTCGAAATCATTGGCCTAGGAGTATTGAAAATTAAATTTTAATAATAATCTCTTTCGAATTATTTGTAAGGAAAAATCGAATGAAAAAGAAATAATACAAAACGTTACTGTCAGAACATGTAATGCAATATATCATTCGTCCTAAGAATTGACAATACTGAGATAAAAACAATATAGCATTGTTATGACAAAATAGCTTTCAATAATACTTTCTCTTAGATAGGATTGAACAAACAGAAATTATTCAAAATTCCTTGAAATCTATAGTTGATTATCAGCTGGTGACATCTAGTGATGATTTTCTAACATAATCCGATGAAAGTATAACATGGGCTTATGGATTCGAGTTTGGCCCATTTAAAAAAAAAGTGCATATATCTTTAATTAATTGTTAATCTTTCGAATAGAAAGTGAATACAAAGTAAAATCGATAAAATAAGAAGAAGAAAATGATTGATTATTTAAGTAAATTGCCGATCGAGTTAATTCACAAGATTATGGAACATTTATCGATGTGTGATATTCTTACATCCTTATCTATCGTAAATAAACGACTTCACTCAGTAGCTATCAACTATCATCGCTTTCAACTTGATTTCAAATATGTTAAAAAATGGCAAGATTTTAATTATTTTTGCCGTAGATCGTTACCTCTATCATTTCAAATTGTTTCAGTTAAACTGATGAACCAACATGATGCAGTAATGCCATTGAAAACCCATCAATTCTTCTCTGATCTCAAAATTACAAAGAATACATTTCCTATTTTAAATTCACTTAGTATATCACATATTGATCATAATCTTTGGAAGTCAATTAAAGGTGACATAAGACAAATTAAATCTCTGATTTCTATTTCGATTTATTTATCTACTACATTAAAATACAATCCAGCATGTCAATTAACAGTAGATATTCTTCGTGATTTATTATACTGGTCATCAACACTTAAAAATGTTTATATTGAAGCTGATGATCGATTAGTTGATATTTCTCGTTTCAATCTTCGTCGAGAACAAATTTCTTCAATTGAACATTTAACTTTACGTTATATAACTATCAACATACAACATTTATATTTAATTGTACCCAATCTACGTTCATTTGATTCAAAAATAGCTTCAGTTCATCATATTCAAGATACTTACTTGTATTCTTTTCAACATTTACAACAGTTATCAATTCATGTTAATCGTTTTCATATGTTAACTATTGAACAATTACTTTATCCTATGATAAAATTAAATCAATTAGTTATTACTGGAAATCAGATGTATAATGATATATGTGATGGTCTTGCATGGGAACGAATATTAACTAATATTATATCGTTTAAGTTCATGTTTAGTTTTGAAGAAAATCATGATTTAATTCAACTTGATTCATTTCGTTCATCATTTTGGCTTGAACAAAATCATTGGTATGTTCAATATGATTATTCTAAAATTGGTAAATTTTCATTGCTCTATTCGATTCCTTATTTTATGAATACATATCCATGGTTTCGTATGAAAGAAACGATTGTATCCGAATCAACTGGACAACAACCGATAGTATTTTCTAATGTAAATCGTTTAATTGTTGATTAT
Source organism: Rotaria sp. Silwood2 (assembly GCA_905329745.1). NCBI lineage: Eukaryota > Metazoa > Rotifera > Eurotatoria > Philodinida > Philodinidae > Rotaria > Rotaria sp. Silwood2. The sequence goes on from CAJNSZ010002200.1 coordinate 12,969, forward strand.
CAACGACCAATAAATAATGAACTTCGAAATCGTTTTACTAACATTGAAGAATTAATTCTTGAAGATAATGGGAAAAGTTTTGATATGTTAATCAATGATATTGTTCCATATATTGATATGTTGTTTATTAATTCATTAGCTATTAATCAATGTTTTTCAGAATTTGATGAAGATAATTTCGTTCAATTTATAATGAGTATACCTCATTTGCGTTCTATTACTATTCCAATTGATCTTCTCAGATTATCATTGAACAATTGTTGGCGAAAGATTAAACGACTAAAAATATTGCCAAGACGTCAGATATGGTCTGCCAGATTTATGGAAAAAGGTTTAACATCGAATGAAGTCGATATGTTATGTTCTTTGTTTCGTTCTATGGAACAAATTAGTTTTCATGTTGATACAATGCCATATTTACTTGAATTTTTAACAAAAATGCCAAAGACATTATCAACTATAGTTATTGAACATATGATTAATGGTCTATCTACTGACATTACAGCTTCTACAACTTATAAATGTATCCAAAGTTTTGCATGCTCACATCGAGTTTTTTATAAATTTCATGAAAATGAGCTTGCAATTGTGTGGATCTAGTTCTTTGTAACCTTTTTGTTTCAACTGTTATGTTTGTTTTTTTTTGAATAAAATAAAAGGTGATGATGATTTATCATCAATTATTGATTGTTTCTATGCTAAATTTAAATTAATGTAAATTTGAAATTTTCTATCATTGTGACTTGATAAAATCTGTTGAAAAGTATGTGTATGGATGCTAGCTGAGAGTGAATCAAATGATTCGTTGTTTATTTTTTGGAAAAAAAGCATTCTTTTTACCTTTCTCATCTATCTTCTTTTTCTGTCGTTTGTTTTATTTTTAATATCTTTCAACTATGAGCTTTGGTAAAGAGAAATTGCACTTATCAAAATTAAAATTTCAAGATAACAGAAAAATGAAAAACACATAGACTTTGCTTGTGACTATAGAGAATATCCACATCCATACCAACACTTCATAGTCAACATGTATTATGCTTATAGTTATTAGTGTTAATTGGTCGACTAAACGATCATTGTTGATTGCAATCAACTTTTCCTTCCTCGACAGTCTCTATTGGCAAATGATTTTCTCTGAGAAACTCATTTCACAATTCAATTCTTGAAAGAGATATAGTAATACTATTGTTGGTTTTTATCTAGAATTCACAAAATAGATCTTATGGATGGGACAGAGAATTCTACTACAAAAACAGAAATCTCTTTGTGTTATCAATAAAATCAATTTGCATCAAACGAGTTCTTAGCACTGCATGTATTGCTAATGAAATTGAGAAGATAATAAGAAGAACGTGTCTTATTATAATATATGGCTGATGAAAAAGTCAAGAAAATACATCTCAATATATTATGAAATTGTCACATTCCGAAAGAAATCATCTGAAGAATACTCAACACTTCAGAAAATTTGACAACGAACAGAACTCGTTTGTGTTCAAACACTGCTCCATCCACAATAGGAAAAAAAATTGAAGCACAAAGCAAATTTTATCTAAACGTTCTAGAGAATATATATCCTTCTGAGTTTCTCTAAATTCTGTAAAAGAGGAGATATTACACGGTATTTTCAGATGAATTTCATCATGAAATATTTTGTTTACATTGTCAAGTTGTTCAAACTTTTCTTGATCCCAATGCCAAATATGTGCTCATCAATCTTTTTCATAAAAAAGTATTTTAATAATTCTAATCGGAATATTGTAAAATATTTTAATATTTTCTCATTAGTATTTCAAACATTTAACCATGAATGATTATCAGGTAGAATAAACTATTTCGACTACTGAAAATAAATCTAAATTATCCGAAATTATTTTTTTAAAAACCTTACTCAGCGTTAGTATATAATTGTTCTTACTTGTATTATCCGCTTCAAAAATTTCTTCGTATACTTCAAACATACATTGAACCCAAAACAAGTAAAATAATTCACAGAATTTTATTATTCTACTCTAATTATTTTTATCCACTCATTCAATATCTATATATTTCTATCATCAAAAAAGAAATACAGTAGAGTACGCACTTCATATAGAAAAAAAAACAGACTATTTACAAATTATTGTAAAATAATGAATACATTAAAAACTATTCATAGTTCAACTTTTATCGATCAATTAATTGTTAATAATAAAATTTCAATCTTTATTTATTTTTTCTTTATATAAATGTGAAGATATCAAACTATTAGTTTTGCATTCATTATATTAAAATAAATTATTTAGTTCAGTTACTTGAAAATTAAATTAAAAGAAAAGATAAATATATTTCAGAGTAT
>CAJNSZ010002201.1:0-17227 GCA_905329745.1 Rotaria sp. Silwood2
TGAGTATGAGTATGAGTACTTCTGAGATGAGATGAGTTTAGTTTTCAATGTTATCACTAGGTCAGATAGCTACCTTGTCTGACTTAATAGGGAGAGGAACTTTCATGTTATAGCGAAGCAGTGTGGTACTATGGAAGGCCTCTATGTGTCGTTGGTCTCTACCGTTCATAGGGCATATCTTCGGCCATTGTCATATCAGTCCGACGTAGTCCCCTCTGTGGTACCTATGGCATTGACAAGGGATCTATCCCTTGCCGCGCGCACGTGTAAGCCAAAATTAGCAGAGAACAACCAGAAGAAAAACATTGAATACCAATTTAAATCAATTTATTGAGCAGTGAAGAAAAATAAATAAATTACATTTCCTTTCGAATTTCTTCAAATGTTTCTTTATATTTCAAAAGATGAGGATGAGTTGAATGTAATTTTTCTTGAGCTATTTCTATTGCTTGTTGAACATTTTTCATTGCCACATTATATTGTCCAGTAGATAAATATAATTTTGCCATATTATGATAAATTACAGCTAAATCAGGATGACTTTTTGGCAGTTTCTTTTGTCGTATTTCTAATCCTTTTTGAAAATATGACAATGCTGTTGAATAATCTTGCATTTTTCGATAAGTTTCACCTAAATTTGTATATGTCGTTGCACATTGAAGAGGATTACAGGGAACATTTTCTTGAATATCTAATGCTTTTTGATGAAATGCAAGTGCCTTTTCATAGTTACCCATTAATCGATAAACATCACCAACATTACTATATGTAATGGCCTGATATGGATGTCCTTCAGCTAACGTCTTTAGATCTATTGCGAGACACTTTTCAAAATAATCCAGTGCCTTTGAGTAATCTTTCATACTGCGATAAACTCTTCCGAACCAACTGTATGTTGAAGTAAAAGCTGGATTACCTTCTGGAAATGCTTTTTGCTGAATTTGAAAAGCATTTTGAACAGCTTTAAGAGCTGCTGCGTAATCACCCATTCTTTTGTAACATACTGCAAAATTCAAGTGACTACCAGCCAATGAGGGATGATTTGGAGGTAGAGCTTTTTCTTTAATTTTAAGTGCTTTTTCGTAAAATTCAAGTGCTATGGAGTAGTCACCCATGTTGTTATACACTTGACCGATGTTGTTGTAGGAAGTAGCCAAATGAGGATGATTCGGAGGCAGAGCTTTTTTCGTGATTTCGAGATCTTTTTCGTAAAATCCAAGTGCTATTGAGTAGTCACCCATGTTCTTATACACTAGAGCGATGTTGTTGTAGGACATAGCCAAATTGGGATCATCATCCGGTAGAATTGTTTGCTTGATTTCAATGGATTTCTCGTAGAAGTCCAGCGCTTGTTTGTAATCTCCTTGGTCTCTCTTGATCAATCCAAGTTGGTTATAGCAATATGCTTTCTCTCCATCACTAGTTGCCTGTTGTAACAACAGTGTTTAGATTTCTTCAGCCTTATCGTTTTGATTTATTTTCCAAAGCAACAAACCCATTCGTTCCCATCCAATTCCTTCAATGTCCTTCCGTATACTTTCTGTTAATTCATTAAGCTCCTTATCATTTTTTTCACTGGTGAGCGTCAAGTTGACTTGCTGTATATTCATGCCACGCTCTTTTGTTTCTTGAATCTGTCGGACCCGAAATACTGAGTGTGTTGAAAAGAGAATTTCTTGTTCTTCTGGATATTTGCTGAATTCAGAAATTCGTGCATATGGAGCTGATTTTACCGACGGATCAATAGTCATGATGAAGAGGACGGCAATTTTACTATCGCTTGGTTGGAATTCTCGACCAATGAAATCAATGGCAACATCTCTTTTTTCAGTAGTTGATAAAAAATTATTGTATGAGATGAGCTTGCCTTGTTGAACTTTGTTCTTAAAGTCTTCTTGTGTCATAATTTTACCGCGGTAAACTGTTTTTGGAAATGGTGTATTATTATCATTTACTTGTTTTTCATGAAGTTCTTCGATATTTTGATGGAGGTCGCGTATGAAAAAACCTGTTTTAAGTAGAGTAGCAGCATCCAATCGACCGAGTGCTTTGTTTAACATCTTGTATGTAAAGCACCCGGCTGTATACCAGCGAACAGGACTGTTGTTGATGTTACCATTATATTGCTGGACAAATTCATAGATGATTGGGAGTTGTTCTGGTTTATCCTTGTACACCTGACGAGCATATTTGGCAAGACCTGGAATTTCTTTCTCCAGATCGAAATGGATTTCAAGAACAATTTCTTTAAATAACATTGAATACATAAATGATGGTTCAATTTGACCAGTAATTTTCATATCATCATCATCACATTCTCGTGCTGTTTGCCGAAGTGAGTCACAAATCGAGTCAATATTTGCAAATACACCACGTACTTTGGGCCATTTTTCTGTTGCCCATTGTTCATATTTTGATTTATCGAAACAAAATATATAAATTGCATAAATTTGGGACTTGTCATGCGTCAATGGTACAACATCGTTGGTTAGTTTACCAGATACGACCAGAAAAATTTTCTTGTTTTCGCTCCTTGAAATATGCGTGATGCATTCATTGGCATCACGAAATTTTTCTATGACATCGATGGTTCGTTGTAATTTCGTAAGCGAATTATCAAAATCTTCCTTGGACTCGTCCAAATGATTATCAAGCCAAACTATGAAGAAATCCTGTACAATATCCTCTATTTGTGCATGTTGTTCCTTTTGTTCTACGTTTCCAAGTGTTTGTTGATGGCGATGAGGGTGCATTTTTATATCAGTATGACTTGAACGAGAATCCTTATGAACTATTCATATATATCGTAGGTGCATGAGTTCATAATTGAGTTCTTATTTCGATAAATATTTTGTTTGCTTCTTTAGATTAAGTATCCGTAGATGATGTTCTGGTGGCGAAATTAATTTAAAAAAATATGTAAAGAACAGACAAAAATTCTTTATATAATAGTGGCGGGCAAAAACACAAATCGATTTTAAGTTAAGCTTTCATGAGATCAATATAAATATAGGGTAGTAAATTTAATATGATGTTTTTTAGGTTTCTAAAAAGACATATTCTTTCAAACTGAAAGTAGATGTAGACATTTGCTAGCTTTTTTTGGTACTCATAGTAATAATGAATGAATACAGTTTGCAATTCTTGTTCATAGTGTCTTTGTGAGTTCTTCTATGGTACTAATTATTAAATAAAATTTATAAAAAAAAAGTATTTTATGAAACATATAAATAGCAAGTGTAGTGTTCAAATATGCATATTTTACCGCTGCTGACTACACATGATATACGAACATGATTTTCGCAGGACTTACTGTATTTGTTGAAGAACCACAGCCCATGATTTTGACTTAGGTATTTACCAAAGTTAAATCTGAAAAAATGACGAAATATTCTTCAATGAAAGATGACCTTTTATTCCAACAAGAATATTGCTTAACAACAACTTTTTCTCCCTTATTTCTTAATGCACATTTTTTTTTGTTTACATTTAAGCATGAAGAATGTAACAACGACTTTGCCAAGGGTGGCTGATTATACTGTTGTTAACGTTCTCTTGTTTATGTTTCTATGAGTAGCAGCCTCTTGCAAGGCATAATTACAAAATACATTAGTAACTGTTTTATCAAAAAATAAAAAAAACTTTCATGACAATTTTAGCAATCGATTTATATTTTCATAAATTCTTTTTCTTTGTGAGAACTAATGTCCATTTCTAATTAAAAGAAGGGTGATTGTTTTTAAATAACTTTCGAACCGTTATAGCTATCGATCTGCGGTTTTCACCATTAGAAAGATCATGTGATTCCGCATCTTTTGATATAATGGAAATTATTTCAACTCATAAGTTTGATCAGCTGACAGTGAAACTCGAAGAACCAATAGNACTAAATATTCAAATCGTACATTACGTTATTTCATTAAAAAAAAACTGCTGTTGTAACGAATAATAGGACCCAGCTGGGGTCGATTCGTAATGACAAACTGAATAGAGGTGGAGTAGTGTACCGCCACTCTCGGCAATGATGTTTATTCGCTTCTTCACATATTCAGAGTGTGTCAACTTCATACAGAACACGCATATATATAGGAGTGAGATAGAAGAGAGACAGGAGATAGATATATTAGAACAACAGCAAGAGAACAGACAGAGAAGGAAGGAGAATCATCGAAGTGTGCCATCAATATCGGCACAGTTGTTCCTATCTACTTTTTTTACTGCATATTTTAAAAGTAAAACGTTAGTATAATGTTCATTTTTTGAAGAAGGATAAAGTATCTTTATTGTCTCTGTTTTCGCGGAAACCTAGATGATTTTCTCGTGTGTGATAAATTTTCGTTTTCAAATGACGATAATGCTCGTTTTGACGTAGTCGTAGCCAAGTTAATTTCAGCCATATTGTTTTTATTGGCTGCCGATCGAATATCACTAAGCTGAAGCTCTAAATTGATGGCTAGCTGTTCTTGAAATGCTTCATCTTCAATATCGTCTTCACTATCATATTGTTCACTGGTTATAAGACTATTGTCTTCGATGTTAGATGGTTTTAGATTACTTACCTTGTTGTTGCTTGCTTTTTGTCGCGAGAAGAATGATCGAACTGTGCTCACTTTCACAAGCTGAGATAGATCAAAAAGATAAATCCCTGTCTCTGGATCTTTACTGTATTTCATTTCACCGATCACTGCCTGAGGCTGCCATCGTATTTCATGTAGTTGACCATCATCAAATTTTTTCTTTAGAAATTGCTTTACTTTCGGAGATAGTGTCTGCACTTTTCGAGTTAATGAGAGAGCCTATCCTTGTTTTAATGTTGGCATATGATTGTAATCATCCCGATTGAAATTAATTTTCTGTAGTTCAAGAAATAAAAGCTGTTGGTTCTCAGCAGTATCTAACTTAGACTTATAAGTAATCATTGCGACATCTTTCATTGATAATTTTTCGACTCGTTCAATATGATTACCATTAGCTATATGATGAAGAAGATTACCATAGTTTAGGAAGCGACTAATACACCCTTCGTAATCACAAAAGAATAATTTTGGTTTCGATCTTTCTTGATCGTTAGAATCAGCATCTTTGGATACTGATGATACGGTATCATTCAGCCGATCACCTACAGAAGGATTTACGAGTCGATCTGGTTCCGGAGAATGAGTAACGCAAACGAGAGAATTAATGTTCGGCAAAACGCGTGAATTTCCGTCAAGCATAATCATCTTACCAATCCCTATATTCCAAACGCGATACGAACGAATAGCAATTGATTCATAGATAAAATTATGTAGTTTAGTGGTATCGTTAATTTTAACTTTAGTTTTCGAACGAGTAGGAGTCACGTGACATTCAAATGCATGAATATTTTTCACATCACCATGTGAAGCACATGCGGCTATAAATTGAGCAGCTGTTGAAACATCGTGTCCTTCGTTTAAATAACGGTGAACGTGTGACTTTAAAACGGCAGCATATCTATCTGATGGACCTGTTTCAAGATAGTAGCAATAGTTAGGACACATACAAGATCAGACGTACCTTTTCTACCTTGTGCATCTGAAAAGTCAAAACTTTTTATTTTGATGCCGGTATTTTTTGATAAATAAGGCAAACTCAAAATGCTCTGTGCCGAATGGTAACACCAGGCATTATCTGATCTTATGTAAGCACTTTCAATCGTTTGATTGCCTGTTTTTACTTTCGCAAGAATGTCTTGCAGAATAGACAATACTGCATCACTATCTTGTGTCACTTGATCAAATACATGCACAAATATGGTGTGATCAAAAGCAGTCTTTTTTACTGTTTCTTTTTGTTGTTCTTCGGTGTCTGCGTCATCAGTGTCACTTGACATCTCATCCTCCTCGTCGGCATGAGCATCATTGTTACCTGGTTTTGTTGACACAACCGTAATGTGCCAGCTAATCCCATTTTTACCGAAAAATGCAGCTTGTCCCTCTCGGTATGAAAGAGGATTCCACTTGTACAAGAACCAAAAATAATAACTGTTTCTAAATTAATTTTTCTCTAATTTTAAGTGATATTTTAGTTGAAACAAACTATCTAATTCTGTTTCAAATTATATGAAAATAGATATTCGTTATCTGTTTACAATCACAGACTTCATCTGTTTGATGTATTCAAACAATCGAAAGATAATACAACGATACATGTATATATTTATCTCTCAGAGATTTCATTTTTCATTTCTAAATGTTTGGCAGTTCGCTTATTGATAACCACAATCAATTATATCTTTGTGGGTCTGATTGCATTTTATCATGCAGCAGCACCTATCGAATAAATGAAAAAAAGAAAATATACATTTGAGAATTACTCAAAGAGTACGAATCTGTTCGATCTTTTAACAGTAAACATTCATTGATAATGCTATTTTAAAAATCCTGTTGAATAAGTTATAAGAGACATAATATTGATAGATATCTCAAATGCAACAGCGATCAATATCACCTCATTATTATCTATATATAAATATCATCACATTTATATGACAGTAAAATTTATTTGATAAGATAATCTTTTATTCAAGTTATCTTAGATCTAATTATTCTTTCTCATATCAAGAGTTTTGTAATGTACTCTACTAAATTTTTCTTTTTTATCTACATCTTAATAAAAATTAGATTACAAATAAAGTATGTTTTTTTTTCTCGATGGTTAGACAACTACTCAAATTATTAAATAGGCTTTGTATACTAAAACAACTTACTTCATTGCCCAATCTAAGTTCAAAAATGTACTGTTGACAGACATTTCTTGTAAAACATCTGTTCGGCATTGGTCCTGATTTACACAGCGTAGTAAATGGGCTTTCCATGCTAATATAGATTCCACAAAATCATCATAATCGTATATTGTCCGATCTTGTGGGTGTAGGTGTGAGTGTGGGGTGTGGATTATAAAAAGAGTCACACCCAGTGTGTCAAGTCTAGTTTCCAGTAAAATACATACAACTCAGAGCAGATTCAACCAATTTGCTTGAAAATTGCAGCAAAGATGTCTGAAGAGTGACGAAATATTTCTTGAAAATTTCACTACTAAAACATTAGATGAAACAGAGATAAGATAATGAAATGATCCGCTCATGGCATCTCACGGAGTGGGGTGTGGGTGTGAGTCTTCTTTTCATCGATTCACACCAACACCCGCCCACGCCCACACCCACACGCACAGCCATAGCCGCAGCCACAGCCACAGCCACAGCCACAGCCACAGCCACAGCCACAGCCACAGCCACAGCCACAGCCACAGCCACAGCCACAGCTACATTCACACCTACACATACACCCACACCCACACCCAGCAGTGAACAAAAATGTGCTGTTTTCCTGCTGAATATTCTTTTTTTCTCTTCTAAATAATATCATTTTTTGCAGCTTAAATTAGGTATTTCCAGTTTCGTTCTAACGATTCAAAGCTTTTTGGATAGAATTATTCGCATAACGTCTAGCAAAACCTATAGAAATTGATTCATTCATCAAAAGCTGCTGTCATTGACAAGAGAAAAAAAGAATATTTAGCAGAAAAAAAGCTCATTTTTGCTCACTGCTGCTTGAGTACATGAGACATATTTGTACTTTTCTTAATGAATTTTCACTCTACAGGGTTGAAACTGTCAGAATAAGTTAAGTAATCAGAGATATATCTGTACTATAAATATGAACCCTAACTAACGATATATAAGAAAGAAATTTAAAAAAAGTACTGTGTTACCTTACTTAACGGACACCTTGTAACCGCCTCAAATGATAGAAAAATAGATCTTATCGAAATTTTATTATTATAATATTACTTGATGTATGATCCACCCGCACAGAAAAAATAGAGCATTCTTTTCTTTATCAGACTATATATAAAGAAAGTTTCTTAAAGCTTACTATATGGTATTAAAGCGTTACTGCCACTACTTTTGAACACCCTTAAGTACAACTTTGAGAGGTAGAAAAAAACATTTTTTTACATGTTGAGTTTAGTTGAGATAACTTATTTCGAGAAAAAATAAATATTGTCAGTGATTATGAGTATGAGTACTTTTGAGATGAGAGGAGTTGAGTTTTCAATGTGTTATCATTGTGGGTCAGATAGCTATGTTGTCTGACTGAATAGGAAGAGGTATTTTCTTCCCTTAGCGAAGTAGTGTAGTACTAGGGAAGGCCTCTATGTGTCATTGGTCCCTACCGTTGATATGGCATACCTTCGGCTATTGCCCTACCAGTCCGGCGTAGTCCGCTCTGTGGTACCTATGGCATTCACAAGGGATCTTTCCCTTGTCGTGCGCGCGCGTAAGCCAAAACCAGCCGAGAAAAATCGAAATAAATAGCAATGCGAATACTTTTATTGAGTAAGCTAGAAGAAAAAATTACAGTTACATTTTCTTTTTTACATAGTCAATGTTGTCTTTTGTTTCTTCAATTAGAGGATGTGTTGACGGAAGTGATTTTTGTCGGATAGCAAGTGCATTTTCTAGGAATGAGAGTGCTTTTGAGTAGTCTCCCTTGCCGGAATACGCCAAACCGATGTTGTTGTAGGAATAAGCTAATGAAGGATGATTCGGAGACAGAGCTTTTTCATAGATTTTATTTACTTTTTCGTAAAAATTAAGTGCTGTTGAGTAGTCACCCATCTGGTAATACACTTCAGCGATGTTGCTGTAGGAATAGGCCAAATCAGGATGATTCGGAGGTAGAGCTTTTTCTCCTATTTCAAGTGCTTCTTCGTAAAATTCAAGTGCTTTAGAATAGTTACCCATGTTGTTATACATTTGACCGATATTGTTGTAGGAACTAGCCAAATCGGGATGAGTCGAAGGCAGTGCTTTTTCTTTAATTTTATGTGCTTTTTCATAAAATTCAAGTGCTTTAGAGTAGTCACCCATGTTGTTATACACTCCACCGATGTTGTTATAGGAAGTAGCCAACACGGGATGATTCGGAGGCAGAGCTTTTTCGAAGATCTTATGTGCTTTTTCGTCAAATTCAAGTGCTTTAGAGTAGTCACCCATGTTATTATACACTCCACCGATGTTGCTGTAGGAAGTAGCCAACATGGAATGATTCGAAGGCAGAGCTTTTTCGTAGATTTTATGTGCTTTTTCGTAAAATTCAAGTGCTTTTGAGTAGTTACCCATGTTTTCATACACTCCAGCGACGTTGTTGTAGGAAGAAGCCAACTTGGGATCATCGTCCGGTAGAATTGTTTGGTTCATTTCGATGCCTTTTTTGTAGAAATCCAGCGCTTGTTTGTAATCTCCTTGGTCATCCTTGACAAGTTCAAGTAGATGATAACAATATGCTTTGTCTTCATCACTAGTTGCCTGTTGTAACAACAGCATGTAGACTTCTTCTGCCTTGTCATTGTGGTTCATTTTCCAAAGCAACGAACCCATTTGTTGCCATCCATTTCCTTTAATGTCATCTCGTATACTTTCTGTTAGTTTAGTAAGCTCTTCGTCATTTTGTTCACTGGCCAACGTCAAGTTGACTTGCTTTATATTCATGTCATGCTCTGTTGTTTTTTTTATCTGTCGAATCCGAAATACTGAGTGTGTTGAAAAGAGAATTTCTTTTTCGTCAGGAGAAAAGCTGAATTTAGAAATTTGCGCATATGGAGTCGATTGAACTGTCGAATCGATCGTTATAATAAATAGAACGCCAATTTTAGTTTGGTCCGATTTGAGTTTTCGACTGATGAAATCAAGAGCAACACCTCTGTCTTCACTTGTCGATAAGAAATTATTGTAAGACATGAGCCTGCCTTGTTGAATCTTGCTGTCGAAATTTTCTTGCGTCATAGCTTCGCCGCGGAAGACTAATTTTGGAAATGGTGCATCATTATCATTTATTTGTTTTTTATGAAGTTCTTCGATATTTCGATGGAGATCGCGCATGAAAAAACCTGTTTTAAGTAGAGTAGCAACATCCAATCGACCGAGTGCTTTGTTTAACATTTTGTATGTGAAGCACTCGGCTGTATACCAGCGAACAGGACTGTTGTTGATGTTACCATTATATTGCTGGACAAATTCATCGATAATTGGAAGTTGTTCTGGTTTATCCTTGTATACCTGACGAGCATATTCGGCAAGAGCTGGAATTTCTTTCTCCAGATCGAAATCAATTTCAAGAACAATTTCTTTAAATAACATTGAATACATAAATGATGGTTCAATTTGACCAGTAATATTCATATCATCATCATCACATTCTCGTGCTGCTTGCCGAAGTGAATCACAAATCGAGTCAATATCCGTAAATACACCACGTACTTTGGGCCATTTTTCTGTTGTCCATTGTTCATATTTTGACTTATCGAAACAAAATATATTAATTGCATAAATTTGAGGCTTGTCATGCATCAATGGTACAACATCGTTGGCTAGTTTACCAGATACGACCAGAAAAATTTTCTTGTTTTTGCTCTTTGAAATATGCATGATGCATTCATTGGTATCACGAAATTTTTCTATGACATCGATGGTTCGTTGTAATTTCGCAAGCGAATTACGAAAATCTTCCTCAAACTCGTCCAAATGATTATCAAGCCAAACTAGGAAGAAATTCTGTACAAGATCATCTATTTGTGCATGTTGTTCATTTTGTTCTACGTTTCTAGGTGTTTGCCGATAGCGATGAGGATGTATTTTGATATCAGTATAATTCGACCTAGAATCCTTTGCAGGACTTACTGTATTTGTTGAAGAACCACAGTCCATGATTTTGACGTAGGTATGAAAAATCAAATATACTTTGTCAAAGTTAAATCTGAAAAAAATGACGAAATATTCTTCAATAAAAAATGGTTTTTTATTCCAAAAAGAATATCGCTTGACAACAAGTTTTTCTTTCTTATTTCTTAATATACATTTTTGTGTACTCAAAAAGTGAGTACACTCTAGAATCGGTCAGTGTGTCCGTCCGACCGTCCGTTCTCACGATAACTTTTGAAAGGAGAGTCAGATTGCGATGAAATTTTCTACACAGTTCAATCTTGAAAATATCTCGGTCGAGTTCGAAGATGAGAAGGATCCGTCAAGAAATGGCTGAGTTATGGGAAAAATTGTGATTTTTAACCACGCCATCCCTGAGGCGGGTACGGGAATTTAGAAAAAAAATTTTTGCTCATAATTATTCAGAAACTACATAAATCGACTCAGTTTTTAACGCTGATTCTGAGTCTGATATTAGTTTTGAACCGAATCATAGTTTTGTGTACTCAGAAAGTGAGTAGACTATAGAATAGTTAGTGTGTCCGTCAATCCGGTTGACTATTTACACGATGAATTTTGACAGCCGAGTCAGATTGTGATGAAACTTTCTACACAGCTTAGTCTTGACAATACCTCGGTCGAGTTCAAAGATGAGAAGAACCGGCCGAGCCGTTCCTCAGTTATTGCAAAAATACTCATTTTTCCCTATAGCTTTCTGTGGAAAAATGGACCCATCGCGACTTTCGTAAAAGACTTTTCCTACTATAGTCAATTTTAAACCCCAACTATTATATACCATTCCATAGAGAATTTCAAGGGCTACAAAATGATATGTAAAACATAAAGAAACAAGAACGCTGACTTACCTATGAAAAGGATAATCAAAGAGAACCAGGTTAGATTTTAGCTGACGATCTAATTGATCCACAAATAGAGCTTTCTCTTCCCATCACACTGATGGTACTTCGAGGTTTTCAAATATGGAGAACTCGAATGTGCACTGCACTTCCATCAAAATACTATTGGTTGTGCAGTGACCAATAGAAATGAAGTTATAGGAAAAACGACTTTGTTAGAGTGAATCAAGGGAAAGAGTTCAAACTTGAGCTTAATTCGGTCCCATGTCCTATTGGTTTGGCAACGCGCAATAGAAATCAATATTAGAAATGATCGATGTCACAGTATAATTTTGATATTAAGTCAGTCTAGGATGATTGATTTTTATGATTTACTTTTTGAAGTACACATAACTCTCGGATTTAAATCCGAAGTTTCCGCATTTATTTTTGTTTACATTCAAGGATGAGGATTGTAACAATAACTTTGGCAAAAGATGGCTGATTCTATTGTTGTTAACATTGTCTTGTTGACGTTTCTATGAGTAGCAGCCTCTTGCAAGGCATAATTACAAAATACATTAGTAACTGTTTCATCAAAAAAAAAACTTTCATGACAATTTTAGTAATCGATTTATATTTTCAGAAATTCTTTTTCTTTGTGAGAACTAGTGACGTCTCATTTTTATTCAGCTCTTCATTATGATCACACAATTATCAAAAGTGATCTAGTATTTGATTATCATGCATATATTAAAGTACATCAAAATGATATCATCTATGATGGATAACATCAATACAATCAACAGCATGTCATAAAGAAAATTCATCTTTTGATTTCATATTATAATTCTCTAAGAACTTTTGTTTTTAGAGAACGATTTATCTGTGTACAAAAGAATAGACCAATTGATTGAAGGTGTACGCTAGAACGATTCATGATAAAATTATTTATTCAAATATTTCTTAATTCTTTCTCTGTTGAAACATTTGATAATTGTACTAAAACAATGAGAAAGATACTTTGAATCCAAGAATTGCTTTACAATTAATCTTTTTTGTTGTACTACTCGTTTAACTAAATCAAACAATAAATAAAAATATTTGCTTAAAATAAAGATCAAATGATGATGATGCGTCAATTATTAATTAAAATAAAAAAATAAATATTTTGCGTGAAAATCAAAGTTTTCATTTAATACAAGTAACGCTCGTCCGTGTGACTCGCTTGACCCTCAACTATATAGTCGACTCTTTGATGTTTTATACTGTTTTATAGTCTTCAAAACAGCTAGTATTCAACGTGTCAAAAGAGTGGATGGTTGTGTGTGCGTTGATATTAGAGTCAATCTTGTTGCGCACAATGGTATGCGGATCCGAATGAACATTTTTGTCACAAATACATCTAATCAAATTGATATTCCTACATTGATACTTAACAATAGTCTAAGCAATTACACTGTGGCGGTGATATCTACATACACCCGAAAAACAGATTATATTCAATTTTCTGAGAGATCACGAAGCAAAACGCATTCACGACTCTATTGTGAAACAGCGCCATGCTTCTTGAAATTTCTACTAGAAATTCATTGACTTACCAAAACATCCGCCGGCAATATTTTTTTACTGGGGTGTGCGCTACAAGAATACGGATTCAGTTGAACTTCTAGCTTAAAATTAATCATACTAGATCTAGTCTTCAATCGAACTGCCATACTTGAAAGAAGCTCCTACTCAAAGTAACCATCAGATTAGATACGTAATTTGAATATATCGGTATAGATTTCGACATTTGAATGAGTGCAGACAAGAACACATACCAGCAGAAAAACTTCCATTGATTTCATCTATATCTACTTCTAATACCATGAATATAAAATCTCTGACTGATGTTTTCCGTCAAATGTAGTATTAAAATATTGTGCGCGTGCAGAAAAAGCATTTTCACACTTTATTTCAACATATTTCTTACCTCTTACCAATGTCTAGTCCTTATTCAAACTCATTAAGGCTAGACTGTTGATATTTGTTTGATGAGTACAGACAGCCTGAAACATGTCTTCAAGGAACTTTTTAGTACACCGGCTAGTCGCTCGTCGAGAACCCTTCATGACACTGCTCAGGGCTAGCCACGATTATGTTTGATTCTATTTCTCCATAACGCCATCCTTTTTTATTTAGACTTCACCTAATCTCAAGTTTGGCTTAATTTGAAAAACTATTAGATTTATAGCACGAGAATTCTCGATGGCAATTTCAAAGTCAACGCGTCATTGTGAACTATTTCTGATTTTTGCAATTTCATTCTGTAACTGGAAAATCAGAGTTTTATTGAAATTTCTCAGTAAGAAAATATTAGTGCAGCATTCTCAAAAAAAAATCTAGCTTTTAAACTTATCTTTTGTGAGCGAAATCTGCAGAATGGTTGCAGTATGAACCATTAGTCGTTCGTTTTACATAAGTGCACTTATACAAACAGTTCATTTATTGGTCATTTAACATAAAAGATATGAAATCGTTTTTATACATCAATTTTTTATTACTTTCTTCAAGTTATCCAAACTGGAAATTTCACGGGGTGGATATCCTTCAAACATATACAAAGTTAAGAAATTGATTTTTTATAATTATAATAAGAATAGATAACAATTTACTAGCATATCCCAGTTTAAGACCCTGCCTCATCTGTGGATAGATTTCCTCAGAGTATAGATATAACCATATGAAAGATGGAAGAGAAATACGCTGTCAAAATCAGTTCTATTGGAAAATTTTTAGAATATCTAGCCAATTTTTATTCATTTCCTCTGTCGTTTCAAAAGACACCGTTATCTCTCTTTCAACATAGATGGCTTTTATTATGCCTTTAAAAACTTCCGACATACAAAGATTTGACATGGGAAGCATCTCTTAGTGAAATCACAATGGTATTTTTATAACAAATATGTAAGACTTTAGAGCGCGAGTCATTTCGATCGTTTAGAGTTGTGAAGAGTATTGTCGATTTTGTTCCTAATCTGTTTGTTTTCGCAATTTTTCAAGGCATTCTAATAGCTACCTATGAACAACAGATAGCTTCGGTGTCTGTTCGAATCATAGAGAGCACGAGTACAAATCACCAAGGTTTTCTTATAACTATCGAATAATCAGGATTGATTTCAGTAGTATATTAATTGCTATTCTTTTCATTAAATTCATGAACAGCCGCAAACGATCCATGTTAACGAGAAAAAGTCGCTAACTTTATCATTATTTTCATAAAATTGGCAAAATTTGCCAATATTCACTTTCATTTTCTTCCTTTCATACGTTTAGACACAATCTAAAGCCATATAAGGGAAGTTAGCAGCCGATTCGAGTTTTTCGAAAAACGATATACCTAATTGAGTGAGCTGCACCATGGACGCAGGAGGCCAGGTGCAGCTCGTCGAGCTCTATCGATTGGTATATGTTTTACCTTCAGAAGAATAAAATGTTGAGGGTTAGGACCGCTAGAAGATCTGTATGAAGGCTTCAGAGCCGGATTTCCTCTGAAGATTCACTCCATGAACTGAGGCACATTTGAATCTCAGCTCATTCAATACAGCACAGCGAGCTCTATCGATTGGTATATGATTCACTTTGATAAAAATAAAATTTTAGTCCTGAGGACTTCAAGAAGTCCTGTAGCAACGCTTTTGATTCGGGTTTCCTCAGATGATTCACTACACGAACTGAGCCACTTTTGAAACTTATCCCATTCGATGCAGCTCAACGAGCTCTATCAATTGGTATATGTTTCACTTCGATAAGAATTAAATTCTATTCATTTTCATTAGTGAGTCAAGCTCTGGAATAAATCGTCGAAGGTAACACAATTCGAATCCCGTTTGAAAATTTTTCGGAAACCTCATTGGTCGAAATTTTTTCTCCGAATGAAAAATATATGCCAATCGATAGAGCTCGTCAATCTGTATCGAATGAGCTAAGATTCGCATGTGGCCAAGTTCGTGGAGCAAATCGTCAGAGAAATTCGGGTCCAAAGCCTCGTTACAGATCTTTCAGAGGTCTCGATGACTAAGATTTTATTGTTATCAAAGGGAACCATATGCTAATCGACAGAGTTCATTGGGCTGCATCGAATAGGATAAGTTTCAGAAGTGGCTCAGTTTGTCGAGTGAATCGTCAGAGGAAAAACGTTTTTTTTTTGGATTTTTTTTCTGTGGGAAATAATCAATGTCTTCGCTTTCATTTCGACTACTAAGATTTCAGAAAAATCTGAATATAGCATTCGATAGAGCTCGTTGAGCTGCATCTAGCTCGCTACATCTCTGATATGGCTCACTCAATGGGGTGAATTGTTTTTCGAAAAGCTCGATTCGGCTGCTAACTTCCCTTACATTCTAAAGCCTATTTAAACTATACTTAATTACTGGTACCATTTAAGGATAGAAAAATCTTCTAAACACTGATAGACTAAAAGGGCTTACGAGAGTGCTAGAGAGCACTCTAACAACATTCATCATTGTTCATTATATTTTATTCATCTTCATTTGTTATGCGTATGTGTATTCATTTGCAATATGTTATCCACTCTTGTACAAATAAGTTAATCTTTTTTTCTTCTTTTCTTTCCTTCGTCCTAGAGAATTCAATAAACTCTCAACCTTTTCTTTTGTTCTAACTCTAAGTGCATTTGAAGATGCCTAACATTATATCTTCATTATTACGTAGTCTAGTCCAACGTGGACAAGAATATTTATTATCTCCTCCCCCTATCCGTCTGTATCTTCTACCTAGGTATTTTTCTCCCTCATTATATCTTTTTTTTATTTGTTTTCTTTTTTTTCTCTCTGGTGTGTGGTGGTGATGCATAAATAGTGAAGAATAAAAGAAAGAATAAAGTTCAGAAGAAAAGGGGATAAAAAGGAGTTGAATTTGGTAAAAGTTGGTTAACAAGAAAATCCGATTATAATTCTATTGATCAAGTTACAGTCTCGGGCCTCTGTAACAGAGAGATACTGCAATATCAAAAGACTTACATCTGCTTCTTGTATTAATACAATGCATATTGTAATGACGAATGTAACACGTTGATAATATATCGATGTTGTTTAATAAAGCAAATGAAAGCATCATTTGGCTTATATGCATATCGAAACAATGTTTAGCTTGCGTGTATTCAACCGTATACGTAGGATAAAGCATGATCATATATATTAATGAGTCAGACTTGTTTTTTTTTCACATAAATATTATGATTCTATTGCTTGTTTTATGGTTTATCGATCAGACAGCTTAAATAATGAAGAGAGAGAGAGAGAGAGAGAGTAAATCGATGGTTAGGGTGTGGGTGTGGGTGTGGGTGTGGGTGTGGGTGTGGGGTGTGGGTGTGGGTGTGGCTGTGGGTGTGGCTGTGGCTGTGGCTGTGGCTGTGGGTGTGGGTGTGGGTCTACTTCCAGATCAAAGGTAAATTCACATTCACATCCACAACCACACCACATCCACACCCTACACCCACACCCACATCCACCTACACCCACCCACACCCACATCCACCTACACCCACCCACACCCACACCCCACACCCACACCTACACCCACAGCCACAGCCACAGCCCCAGCCACACCCACAGCCCCACCCCCCCCCCCACCCCACACCCACACCCACACCCACACCCAC
>CAJNSZ010002202.1:0-17226 GCA_905329745.1 Rotaria sp. Silwood2
GTCCTCGTTCAGGACTAGTCTGTATATTAGATAATAATTTTCTGTATAAACCGACTTCAAAACAGTTCTAGACGGGTCTTTCTTGAAAAAAGACTAGACTAGGCATGCGTAATGACATCCGTCAGTGGCGTGGTCAAGACAGGATTAATTGCGCACAAAAATTTCCGACTAGTCATGGTAGGGTACTTTTTGAGACAAAGACTAGTTGGAACGGGTCGACATGACTAAAGAAAGGATTAGATATCTAGCCCGTCGCTTGCTCACTTGTGTAGTATATTTTCTAATTGAGACTATTAGCTTTTACGGTTTCCTATGAATTCCAGTCTTGCAAACGATTTTCTCAGTGAAATCTTGATATATGAGAATGATTGCTCGCATTAGCAGAAAAAAAACGAAAAATGAATTTTCCAAATTATATATTGTGTTTCATCTCATATATAATTAAATAATTATGAATATTTGTAGCGCAACTCATGATACTTCATTGCTCAAAAGATAAATTTATTTGTTTGCATAGTGAGAGTTGTAAAGTCTTGACAAATTCACGATATTCATCGATATGCGTTGCATATTTAGAAAGGCTTTCCTGTTTGAAAATTTCCAGACACAGTGGTCAATCATGAAAGAACATCTCGTAGAAATTTCAGATGAATTTGTCTGCACATCTCTGATTTATTGATCTCTCAATGGCATCCCTTAGCTTTTGTATAGATCTATGCTTTTAGCAAAAATGTTGAAATCCAACAATAGTTTAAAGGAATTCAACAAAATTTATAGCTGCAGTAATTATTTTTTATGGAAGGGTAGAAAATGAGGGATTGACTTTCTAATAATGCTTTTCTGTTCTTGAGTTATGAGATTCACAATGATAAAGAGCGTTACTCATTTTAATTCCGTTCAAATTTGAGCTAGTTCCATGCCGATGGCGCAACTGTCGTAAATTTTTTTGTGTGCTACTTGCAGACAAATTTTTAAATGTTAAGCTCTCACGGTTGCTAAAAGTTCAGAGAGGACGATCTGGTTTTGGCCATTAGTTAGTTAAAAACTGTATGTCAATGACATAGCCTCCTATATCTGTTCATCTGATTGAAAAGTAATAATAGAATACTACATGGGATCGAAAGTTTTTTGTAAACATCTCATTTGAAAATACATTTAAAAAAGTCATATTATACTATAGATAGCCATATTCGGAACAAAAATATTTCCTTTCAAAAATAGGATTAACTCACATGATCTAGAGTTTTGGAATCATGACAAGCAAAATGCTTAGGAAAACTATTCTTCAATACAAATGGCCAACCATATATCGTTATGATACAAAATGTTTAATCAATATACAGACAATGACTTACCAATATATATCACTTTTGGAATTACGTCGACTGTGTACTCTCGCGTTTCTTTGTATGCAAAACTGCCACATTTGTTTAGATACTCATTGCTTGGCATTACAGTAAGAATCATTCGATGAGGTCCAGCTTTTGTAGTCGTGCCGTCAATCTCAGCTATATATACGTCCAGATTATATGTGCCTGTAGAGGCCTCATTGGGTGACCAAACGCTCTGAAGAGTTCGAATTTCTGCATCATCGTATCCATTGTCATTGAAGTCAATCCATACGGTAACACTTAGAGAACGGCTGCAACGTCTGTTGCGTGGATGTCCACTCAATTGTCTACCACAGTCGAGTTGAACACTTAATCGATAGATCGTGTCTTCATACACCGTAGCAGTCAGATAGTTTTGATCGTTTGAAACCGTTCGTACATCATCTTCGATACGTGATCCATGTTCACCAGACATCTGAATAAGACCGATCTTGTTAGTACGCAGAGCACATCGTGATCTCTTTAATGCTGCATTTTTTGTGGAGATAGCATGTGGCACTAATAAAAATATACAGAATTAATTATAGAATTTTCGATATATCACGTAGTTCAGTAACATTTCAACCGTGGAAACACTATCGAAATAATATGGAGCTGCTTCCACATGCTGGTTTGTTATACAGTTGCAGATTTTTTTGTTTCCCTGTTATCGCAAAGCAAGAAAATGTTTGAAAAATAATGCATTTATTCTTCTTTTTTGAAGTAATGTAGTTGATGGAAGAGAATCAGACAAACATGAACTTCTTTGTTTTGCTATCATTGTTTAGTATATGTTGGAATATTTAATTTTATTCCTAAAAATATCATCATCTGATTTATCCTCGTGATTTCAATCATTTCAAGCAAGGCGAATAAATTGTGTGCAAAATCGTTTTTTTTTCTCTATTTTATTATTATCGTATATTCATAATTTCGAGATGGACAACAATGCCTATGTTCTATTGTTTATATCAAAGTTCTTTCCGTAACTACTATTGGATTTCAAGACGAACTAATCTGTTCGGAATAAAATCAAAGAGACACGTACAAACACAACGTGTGATAAACCTGCGTCAGTTCAAATTGAACCTGAATAAATTGAATTTCAACTAAAGAGAATGCTAAGTCGGTTTCTGTAAGTCTGCTTAAATTATTGACGAATTTAGAACCTTTCGAAGGAAATAAAATAAGATAGGAGAGGAATACGATTAATGCAGCGAAGTTAACTGATGTGATACAAATCTAACAAACTATAGCCGTGTGTGACTGAAAATATTCAGTGAAGAGAAACATCGGGATTTCTACCTTATGGAGAAAGACTGTTGGTGCATTTTGTAGACTTGTTAATTTGCATCACTCAAAATTATGAGCGAAACTCGCAAAATTCGATTTCAAGTATTTTATTAGCACCATCTTTTCAGCATTGGTGACAAGATAAAATTGGCTGTAACATACAAAGAAATTATACAAAAAAAGCAGAGACGAACAAGCCAAGTCATTTTTGACTTGACTGGAAATTATTTTGAACTATTCATGACTTGCTTTGACTTAACTTGACTTGCGACTTGATCTTAGAAAACAAGTCAAGCCAAGGCATCGTTCATCCAAAAAATTTTCAAGCAAAGTCGTCACATAAAAAAAGAGTTTCAAGCCAAGTCTAGTTATCATCTATTCAAAAAATTTCCGTGTCAAGTTAAGTTAAGTCAAAAATGACTTGATTAGCCCATCTCCGTTTTTGAAGTTAAATCGATTTCTTTGTGTTACATTTGTTTTTTCTTCAGCTATTTTTTTAATTGTATTCTTTTGAAATAGGATACAGCTTCATTTTCTATGAGCTTTTCACGGATAAAAGAAAATTTGATGAGAACGGGCTTGGATTTTGACTTGACTTGAAATTTTTTTGAATTAGTTATAACTTGGCTTGACTTCAGTCGAACAATAGCTGACTTGCTCATCTCTGCAGCAAAAGTAAGGGCTCACTCAGAATTAGCTCTAAGTTTTGCAGGATGGTATCCAAGGGGAGAGAAGCGGATCCTGATGGATCCTGATGAATTCTGCCGCATTCCCATGTAACCTGATGAACTTCAGAGTTAATTATTTGAAGCACCCCAAAAAGAGGGTAGGAGAAGCTGATTCTAATGAACACGAAAGTTCATTAGACTCCAACAAAACTAGTGAAAAAAGGGGTCAGTAGTTCAGAATTTGCAGCTAAGAAGAAAAAGCAGATTCGGGACACTGAGACACTCATATGTCTCTGTAACGTTTGCCATATTATAACGGATTCTAGGCGTTTTCCGAACCTATCAGAATCTACGCTTGGTCTATCAATTTCAAATTATTGTAATGTTGAGTAGTTTCTACTTCATGCTGGTGGTTTCTGATAGACTACAATGGATTCTGTTGAATTACAGTCAATTATGCTAATTTGCGACAACTATAGACACACTTCGATAAATCTTTTCTAAAATCTGTTAGAACTCTGGGATCCGCTTTTTCTCGGTTGGTATAAGGGTGTCAGGCCTTAAAGCAATCTGGTACTCTAGCCTCAGGCTTTTTCTTCTTTAGAACAACTGAAAGAATCTTTCTGGATCCTGAATCTGAAGATTTCGGTCATGTTTTGTTCACGGTTTTGTTTCGTATTTTAATAATACATTGCAGAGTATATCATTGTGAAAGAAGATTCTTGTCAGCACCTTTTCAAGTTCCTGTTCAGACTTTTTATTGTTTAATGATGAAGTCTCCTACTAGCATTCACTCTCAATCTTACTCAGACCTTGAGATGAACACCAAAAAGAATGATGATCAGATTTTATCAATGCTTTACTAGGATTTGTTCTGATTCATTGTCCTATGATTCTCTCAAGACTTATAGCTAAATTAGGCAAAGATCCAATAAAGAATAATATAAGAGCAATGAGAATCATCAATTGATGGATTCTTTCAAGGTTCAAGTGCAATTCTATCTCATTTTCTTACGTGTTCTTTTTACAGCTATCTCTTCTGAACGTTTCCAGCATTCTCGTGAGATCTCTTTAGAGACAAACATTGCGGATTCTTCCTAATGAAAATCAAGGACCTTCAGGATCTTTCTGAAAGAATACGGAGACTGAACCAATATCTTCAGTTTTCATCTCGAACATGCTCAAAACTTGATCTTAGATTCTAACAAGACTTATGATAGATTTGATTCAGGATTTTAAAAAACGTTATGAAATTGTTCCAATAAAACTTCTTTTACTACTTCCTCTTTGATATTCTTTTTGATTATTTTCTAATCTTTGAACCGTAAAAAATTACACAGTGCATCTGAACTAAAATATCAACAGCAACAAACCGAAAAACCACTCAGAATTTTACTGTGTTTTGTTTCCACTCTGGCACGAATCAAGGAATTCAAGAGTTTGTCGGAATCTCATTTTATTATTAATTTCCATCTCCATGTAAATGAATAGAAGAGTTTGGGTAGAATTTCAGAAAATTTTTCTTCCAAGCTTTGCACGATTTATATTCAATATGATATGACATTCATAGCACGATAGTCAGTTATCTCACAGATTTTAGTTTTACATAAAACTTGAAAGTTCATTAGAATGGACACCTGAATATTAATTTAATTGTTGTCTTAACTTTGTCTTTAAAAATAGATTTTTAGTAAGAGACGAGTCTTTCAGTAAAAATCGCACTGGATTTAATTTATTTTTGTTGAAACAATAAGAAAAAAATACTTTTATTCAAATTGAAATCAAACACTAATGATAGAATTTCATGATAATTGATCTATATAGTAAGTTCAATACTGAATTTTTCGAATTTTTCTTCGAATAATATATGTTTATATAAATTATTCAAGTAAAAATTAATGTTCCAGAGAGTCCTCAAAATATTGAAGGTTGAAGTTAAATTGAATAACTTGATACAGTCTACTGTGGTAAACTAGTCGGTTTGTAAACTGGAGATCTAGCGATCGATATTCTATGCGCTAGTTTCTTTTCATTTTCAGCTTAGAGAATCCTGCAGAGATCTGCCCGAGAAATCAGATAATATCCCTAGAGAATCGTAGTGAAGTCCTCGAAGGTGTTACCAAGACATATTTTCCTATTTAGAAATCATTGAAATTCTGACATGATCTTGACAAAATCAACGCAAAATGGCCCAGAATGTCTCTATATTATTCTAATTCTGAAAAAGTCGTGTCTATTTCATGCCTACACGTTTTTCTAAAGATTTATCCTTCCGTTAACGAATTCCTTATTTAAACTGCCCTGGGAAACTGCTCAGGGTCTTAATAGAATTCTGTTGTGATTCTTATCGAATCTTGAAAATGTGTGGCTACACGATCCTCTCAAGATTTACTGGTTTCTTCGTTTATTCATCACTGAAAAGCAGTGAAAAAGTGTTTATGATTTTGATTGGATCTCGATTGAAGTTCTGTCAGTATCTTTAAATTCTATAGGTACACTTTTTTTCAGATGTTCTCGTTTTCGTATAAAAAATGATGCACCTGTGCAGAATACTTGTTGCATGTATTAGAGATCTAGTTTAAAAGCATCGGAGCTTTTCTCGAGAAAAAAAATCAGCATTATCTATTACAATCTATTGAAGTTCATAAGTATTTCAGCAGAAGTCTAGACGCTTCAGAGTAATTTCAGACCAGTATGAAAAATCTGAATACTCATGAATCCTATTCGATCATATAAACTGCAAAATTCATCAAGATGCATCAGAATTAATCGTCACCCACCAAAATCTCAGTCTCTAAGATTTCTTCTTTTTTTTTGACGGAAATTCTAGTAACGATTCCCCGTCTGTTCACTTAGTTTTCAAGTTTGTAATGGGTCTGGATGAATTCTAATGGTAACCGGACTATTGCTCCATTGACACTTGCTCCCTGGACAGTTCAGAATATTGGTGCCGATGTCAATGAGAGTAACGATGTAGATGTCAGTGAGGGCATGAATATGGTTAGCTGGATGTGAGAATGCGGATGTGGCTTAGTGTGAGTGTGGGAAGCAATTGTCGTGGGAGCATCTGTTAGAAGAGGATTTATCATAGAACCGATTTCAATAGACCGTGGAATAACCATTAGGGTACCTTGTTCTCTTTGTAAAATAGAGTAGTCAGAGCTGTATGAATAACACATAATGATCACATTTATTTGTCCATTACATGTTTTGAATTATATATCCGTATTTTATGAATCTCATTGATCTTCTGGCTTTTGTGAATATTCAGAACACTAATTTCTATTGACGAATCATAATGAGATCTGATGAATCCTAACGGATCCTGATGGCTTCTCGTGGATCCTGATGAATCCTAGCCCATAATGGTGAGTCCTACCCATGTAAACATTTTTACCCAAAAAAGTGACTATTGAGTACTTTCAATAGTATGTTTTAAACAGGACAAAGTACTTCTAAGTGAATCTTTTTAAGTACTTTTCATACTTTTTAGTCAAAAAGTACTCTTAAGTACGTTTGAAAGTACGAAAAGTATGAGAAAGTACTATAGTAAGTGGAAAAATTATCAAAAAGTACTATAAAAAGTGAAAAATAGTAAGAAAAGTTACTTTATTTTACTTTATTACTATTAAAAGTGATAAAAAGTGACTTTTGGTTCACTTTTCTTTTATATGGGGAGTCCATCTTGGTGGATCCTAGTGGATCTCGGTGGATCCTCATGGATTCCAGGATCCATGAGGAGCCACCAGGATCCGCCTTTTCCCCCTTGGTGGTATCTATATAAAAAAGATAAAAATTGTTTAAACCTTTCGAAGAATTGAGGATAAATTAAACCACGGTGGAAACATAATTTTAGATAAAAAAATTTCAGAATACATCGGCATGATTAGAATATGAGATATGCTGGACGCATTTTAGACATAGAGAATGGTCGAATTCACATCTATCATATTATCCTTCTGAGTCAGAAACACTGAAAAACCTAATACTTCATGATCTAACACTTCAAACATTCTATTATGCTGAAAACTAACATTTCATGAAATGAAAATCGAAAAATATATTCCGAAAGGTCTAGCACGATCTGTGTAGTGGAGGAGGAGGCACTAATTTTCTTACTATATCGTTCAACACTCATTTTTAATCGGATGTTTCACAAAAATCTCAAACCACTTATATACAACAGTTATTCGAAGATGCATGCAGAAAGTAACTGTCAGATCTGTAGAGACTTGATGAAAGATTTACTAGCAGCAAAAAGATAGTTGAATAAATGCATAGGATTCATACCACTCTTCTGAAAAAATTTTCGCTGTGTTAGATTGTTTCTTGTAATTGGGTAAGCAGGTTTTTGAAAAGAACTTTCATCGAAAGAATTGGTCGGTTTTACCCAAAATAAGCAACATTAGACTAATTTTATCAGTGTATCTCGAGGAAATCATTTATGAAATTATAATCGTTGTGAACTGATACTTGGTTCAGAAGTAAACAATGAGTAAGCTAGAGCAACCTAGAAAGGATTACTTTTTGGTTCAGATTGAATGAGGATATGCATGTTTATGGTTTCAAAATCTCTTTGAAATTTCAACAGGAAAATATTAGTTTCATTGTGATTTTGTAAAAGTACTGATTTTTCAAAAAAATGTCTGCCGTCGCCCAATCTCATTAAAAAAATCAGTTCTTTGAAGTTTTTATTACTTCACTCGTTTCATACGTATTAGCAAAGTATGAAGTCAAAAAAGATATAGAACCATCGATGATTCTCTGGAGATATATCTAGAAATGAGTCGAACTGCTTTATCTTAAATGAGAATCAGCAACGTTTTCGATCAAAGGATTTTTCTGATACTCATTAGACTCATTAGCAACATACAGTGAAGAAAAAATACATGGTACAAAATGCGATGTTTTCCGAGGCACATCTGGAAACAAGTATTGAAGTGTATTAGCGAGAAAAGTGAAACACCTCAAAATAGGACTGCGTTACAAACCGTGACAGACAGAGACGATAAAATTCCGTCTAGTATCATAGACGGTCAGAGATTATTCGATATATGAGTCCATTTCACTTTCGTGGATAATATGATCGACTTGAGTAGGGTTTTCTTTCATGATTAGAACAAATCCATTGTGATTCCAACGTTAGCCCTGTAGAAACCAGAGATGGCACTTAATTTTTACTTTGCTTTGAAAAAGTAAAGTAAAATAAAGTAAAGTGCATTTAATTACTTACAGTTAAATATTGATTTGCAGCCTAACATCACACTTTGAATATGGTTCAGTACCATTATCACTGTATGATTTTCGGCTAGAAAATCAACAGTTAATTTTAAGTATCGTAAATCATTCTACTATATTTTACTTTACTTTTTGTGTACTCAAAAAGTGAGTACACTCTAGAATCGGTCAGTATGTCCGGCCGTCCGGCCGTTTACACGATAACTTTTGAAAGGAGAGTCCGATTGCGATGAAATTTTCTACACAGTTTAGTTTCAACAATATCTCGGTCGAGTTCGAAGATGAGAAGGATTGGCTGAGCCGTTCCTGAGTTATTACAAGAATAGTCGTTATTCCCGATGCCTTCCGATACGAAAATCGACCTATCCCCGCTTTCGTAAAAACCTTTTCCTATTATAGTCAAATAAACCCCCAACTATTATACACCATTCGATAGAGAATTTCACGAGCTACAAAATAGTATATAAAACATAAAGAAACAAGAAGATTAACTCAACGATTACAAAGATAACTAAACGGAAATTGGTTCTGTTTTCGTCTACACTCTAATTGATCCACAATTAGAGCTCAATCTTCTGATCACAGAGATGATACTTTGAGGTTTTCTGGGCTGGAGAACTCGAATCTGTACTCCACTTACCTCGAAATCCTATTGGTTGAGGGGTAACCAATAGAAATCAAGTGATAGAAAAAAACGACTTTCTTAGGGTAAATCAAGACGAGGAATTCGAATCTGAGCTGTATTCGCCCCCAAGTCATATTGGGTGAGCAATAGCCAATAGAAGTCAAGTGTTTATAGGAAAGATTTTGCCAGGATAATTTTGATGTCCACACATTCTAGGATGACTCATCTGTCTAATTCACTTTTTGAAGTACACATAACTTGCGGATTTAAATTCGAGGTTTCCACATTTATTTTGGATAAAATGTATGGGCCATTTCAGGTAAAACGGGACAAATATGGTGTTTTTTCAAACTTAAAGCTGAGCTGCGAAAGCATAATATAATAATGGCGTGCGGTCTCTAGTATATGAAAATGATGTTTGTTTTTCGTTTACATAGCTTTAAACACTGGAAAAAAGCTTATTCTCTAATGGTATCGCTACATTATGAAAACTGACATATCTCTACGTTGAGAAATCACAATCGTTATACCGCAAATTAAAAAGTTGTAATTATTTTTTTATATGGATCTAGAATTCTCTCAATGATCTTTCTGATTGTGGAAGAATAAAAAGAAATACATTTGGCTTTTGTGAAACACGATCTGAAAGGAGTGTTGAAGTATATAGGGTAGAAATTTTCACCCTCCTCCCTCACAGACCGTGACAGAGGAAGTTCAGAGACCATCATAGACCGTGGCAGAGAAACCCTATACCCTTCACAGATCATGGCAGACCTTTTGATACATGATTTACGATTATATATCACTAGAATCTCATAAGAATATATCAACTGCTTCCTTGTTGTAGTTCTAGAGAATTAAGTAAGAAATAATGAATAAATGGGTTCCGCGGTATATCGAAGAAAACCATATTCATGTGACTGGTAACAGCAGCTACACCATGTTTCACACTTTTAATCCCGCAAGGGATTGCGCTAACAGCTTTTTTCCAAGATCAATCAATTTTAAATTTATTCGTTTTGTCTGTCACGTCCCTAACGAAATTTCAAATAAATTCTTATTTTCGTTTAAGTAATCGTCCGCCAAGTTTCAAACTTTGTATATAAACATAATTATACGTGCCAAGTATATATATCATATATTTATTTTTTTTTCTATTCTCTTTGTGGAAAGTATATGCGAAGAAAAATTTAGTCACGTCCCTAACGATTTTTCACAGTCAATATTAATTACACTCAGTCACGTAAAATCACATCTTTTTACTACATCACATTCGTTTTTTTTGTATTGATTGTTGATAATAATGGCTTTGTCATCTGCTGAACGGTTTCGTAGATTCAAGACTAAACTGCAGCGTGAAGGAAATGAATTATTGTTAAAAGAATTCCAAGAAAAAGATGCTGTTCGAAATCTTAAGAGTCACCAATTGGTCAAACAAAATCGAATACGACAAGCCAAACGTCTAGTAAAGTTGGCTTCTGAAAAACTTGGTTCACAAGTAAATCAATTATCTTTGTCATCGGCTTCAACAACTGCATCGATCACGTGCAAATGTGCTCAAACCTTAGCCAAGGCTGTCCACCGTGCAAAACGAGGCTTTCCAGTAAATCCAACAAAAAAAGAAGAAATTATTCGGCATTTGGCAATGAAACATGAAATAACTGCAAAGCCTTTGGCATTACCAAAATTAAATCATCTTTCTGAAGTTACAAAAAGCAATGTTATACAATTTTATCAATTAGATGAAATTAGCAGTGTTGCTCCTGATAAAAAGGATGTGATTACCGTCAAATCTCCTGATGGTTCAAAAATCAAACATCAAAAACGATATCTTGTTATGACAGTTTGAGAAGTTTATGAACAATTTAAATTGATGTATCCAAATGAAAAAATCGGTTCAACTTCATTTAGTTTACTACGTCCCCAGCATGTTTTACCTCTGACTGATATTCCTCAAGATGTTTGTCTCTGGAAATATAATACAAATATGGATCTGTTGCTATCAGTATGAAATCCAGTGTTGAATACACCAAAAATCATATCACTTTACTGTCAAGCTTTGGTTTGTGACGTTACTGATGAAAAATAAATGTCATCAAAATGCATAAAATGTGGGAATTTAAAAGATTTCGATAAATTATTTCAATGTGATGATGATGACGATGGAGAAGAATTATCTTATTTTCAATGGAAAACAGTTGACTCAAGAATCGTCAAAATAAAAAGCTCTGGCACATCTCAAGATGCAATTGATGACTTAAAAAGTCAAACTGAAAATTTCCTGATGCACAGCTTCATTACTCATGTTCCATATGAACATTTTCAAGAATGTAGACAACATGGAAGTTCAACATCTATTGTACTGTAGGTTGATTTCTCGGAAAACTATCGTGTAACATATTAAGATGAAGTTCAAAATGCTTTTTCATTTATAATCAAGTTGGTGTATTTACTGTTGTGGCATGGTATGGTCCAAATTCTGAAACTGTAAGTTATGCATTGGTTTCCGATGATATGTCTCATAATAAATATTCAATCCATGTCTGTCTAACGAAGATTACTACACATCCAAAAAAAGATTTTCTTCATTGGATACTCTAAATATTTTTTCGGATGGTTCAGGATCACAATTCAAACAATGATTTTCATTTGCAAATTTAACAGTTTTGTCGAACGACTATAACGCCAGTTTGATTTGGAACTTCTTCTCAAGCGGACATGGGCGTTGTGTTGTAGACGGTGTTGGTGGTAGTGTAAAACGATTGATGTGGAAGGGTGTGATGGCAAAAAAATGTATTGTACGTAATGCAAATGATTTTGTACAATATGCAACTTCAGTTGCTAGAAATATTAATGTTATACTTGTTGATGCACAACAAATCAAATCTGAATCATCATCACTCGATCAACGATGGAATAACATTTGATCTGTTCCTAATACATTAGAACTCCATTATGTTAAATCATTATCACTTTACAACGTCGAAGTGAAACCA
This sequence comes from Rotaria sp. Silwood2, assembly GCA_905329745.1. Taxonomy (NCBI): domain Eukaryota; kingdom Metazoa; phylum Rotifera; class Eurotatoria; order Philodinida; family Philodinidae; genus Rotaria; species Rotaria sp. Silwood2. The sequence goes on from CAJNSZ010002202.1 coordinate 12,191, forward strand.
TTTGCTCAAACAACAGATAGCAAAACATTCTGTTGAAAACTATGAAAAAATATGTTTTGTTCTTAGTATTATCATCTCTAAACAAGCTCTTCTCTTCTCTTTTCTAAAAAAAATTCTCTCGTTTTCTTTTTACGCTTTTATAGCGATGTTCCGAAAAATCTCAAAAAGTTCTCGAAAAAAACAGAAAAAAAAATCGAAAAACAAAAAATGCAATATTCTTCTAGAACGATATTGTATCTTGTCCCATTATTTCCCCTTTTGAAAAAAACGACAGTCCAAAGAAAAAATAAACCAAAACAATAATAAAACGACAAAAATTTCCCCCCTCCCAAAATAAAAACCTTCCTTTCCTACTTATAGAGTGGTCTCTTCGTGGCGGAAAGATCAACACACGTTTAATTCAAAGCCGTGGCTAACAACTCTACTATAGCATACTTTAACAATATTTTTCAACTTCTTTTTTAATAAGTGAAAAACCTGATATAAGCAGCACATTCGAAAACAGTGCTATCTCTGTAAAAAAAAAGAGTGCAACATCAAAGAACATCTCACTTTGTAGAAAGATGTTTGCTCTTTCTTTCTCAGCCTTTTTCATGATATACTATTTTTTATTAAGGAATCTTGGGCAAAAATATCTCTCAAATGCTATTACTTTCTGCAAATCTTTCAAACACAAGTTAAGATTTTTTAAAGGTATTTTTGAAAGAGCATGCTTTGCAGGATATGACTTCTAGGTTTCGTAGTAAATAAGAGAATATCATACTATTCGTACTCTGTTACGTCCCTAACGAAAAGTAAATCCAATTCTTTGAAACATCTAGGCATGACCAAAACAAATTTGGAGTGTGATTTAGTAGCCTCAAGAATCATCTACAGAATGTACCATTTAGTTTTCAAAAATGCTGCCTCAATTTGCAGATTTTTTAAACTGAAATGCATGGAGTGAAAACCCATGTCCTTTTCTGTGTCACGTTCCTAACGCTACTTTTTTGGTAATAACTTCTGTGAACAATAGTCTATAGGGGTGATTTTTTCAGTGTATTAAAAATAACTCATCATGCGTGTGGCACATAAAAACTAGCTCTAGGAAAGTTCATTAACCAGAGATATAAGTATTTTAATTTTGCGAAGTCACGTCCCTAACGAATGAAATGGCCCATATATACTTTACTTTAGCAGGTAAAGTAAAGTTAATTAATTTGTTTTACTTGCTAAAATAAAGACAAAGTGTTATCCCTACTAGAAATTAAGCTAAATACTTTTTTACTCCATGAATTTATCCATAAGTCAAACTTTCGAATTCAAATATTCATTTTATGTTTTGCATTAGCAGAAAATTTAATCTATTTCTAACCATATCATTGGTTCAATCATAGTTAGATTTAGGTCGTTTTATCAGCAAAATTCAAATATACTTATGTTATGAAAACCGTAAGAAGCATTTGAAAGACTTGATCATGAATCCGATCAAGTTTCTGTGTAGCTCTAAGCTGTGTTAATCATAGACCCATGATTCTGAAAAGATGAAGTTCATAACTTTTACCATTGTTACCAATAAAGGAATTTAAGAATAGCAAACATTATGAACTTTTTTTAAAACTAGAGAATAGTTCGATTGTTACTAGAAAGATTACGAGAAGTTTATCAGTCTTGTTTTAGAAACTTACTATTTCTCGCTAGTTTTTGTGGCATTGCAAATGGCAGCACGGCTTGTTTTGCATTTATCTTTGCTGGTGTGCCAATTTTTTCTTCTTCGGCTTCTGAACATAAAATAATGCGACTTTTCTGAAATGGTGCTTCCTATCGTACCTGTCATTTCCGTAAGACTACATATTTTGATATCAGTAGTATTGACACGTTTGTCATCAAACTGAATCATGACAGAAATGCCAGAATTTTGACTGAACACTGCTTTTAATTGTTCCTGAAGCTGAATTTTACACATATCGTCATCTTGATAAACACAGTTACGAGAATAAAATGTGATAATATTCAATTGAAGAATATTTCCAGATAATGGATCTTTGCATATAATCCTTAATCAAAATTGAAACATAGTCAAAAAAATAGCATTATGGGATGTTTATTGGGATTACCCTTTCGATACAGAATGATTTCGGAAAAATGCATTGATGACACTAATCATATTTCCATTCAATATTGTGTTCAGCTGCAAGAAAACGGAAAAAGAATACAAGCCAGCTTTTCACTAAATTTTATACTTGATCAGTTATATTATCGATATTTATAATGTTCATTGAATGCATTTCGTTGTTCACAACATGATTGGTACTGAAAATAGCTTTGAGGAGAACCTCTTGAATGTCTACACATATCTAGGATTATGATGATCGTCTAATAAACGCTCAAAGTTAACCTGTTTCCTTTTCGTCTGTGCTTATTGATTTTTGATTGCTGTGCATCGATTTAAAGACGACAACAGAGATTAAGGCGGCAAGCAACATAATTGTTAAGCTACCGACACCTAAACGTAGTAAAATGAATTGCCATTTGTTCCTAAGTAAAATAAATGAGGTATGTTAGAAATTTACTTCATTCATATCAGAAAGATAATCTAATTATATGTTCGATAGATTAAATGAATGTATATAATCCGATAGTAGGTCTCATTCATGCCGTCGCCGATGTATTCCATGAGGAGATTTTGAGAAAAATATCCTAAAAACTCGTAGACGATAAATAGAGCTCTGTTTTTTTTCAAAGAAAAACTTTAATTTGAACGTTAAAAACAAACTTCGACGGCTTTCAATAAGAGAAATAGAGGTTTAAGTTCATTTGGCCCGCTGCTGTTTAATTTATTATCAAAATTATACTCACTGTCGTTTCTTTGATTGCTTTCGTTTGGCGACAGGAAGTGTCACAGTTTCACCATCGTCTCGTAGCATCGTTTCGACTTCCATTTCTTCAAGTAAAACAAAGTAACAAACCAAGCATATGATAGAAACGGAAATTCTTACTTGAATACTTCGTATACGAGCCTTCAAACAATGGTACTATTCAAAATTATAATATCTATGTAAAGAAAGAAAATTTTCTTTCATTCTCTTGGACAATCTGAATGATGATCAAATGACTGCTCATATCTGTGTTTTCTCCAAAACGTCAATCGTAATCATTAATAGAAGGATACGCCACTTTGTGATTTATTCAAAACCGTTTGAGAACTGTATTCGCAGTGTTATTTCCTAGTTTACACGGCTAGTCAATTTCATGCAATCTATTGCTCGTCGCCGTTTTAATGGCGTCGAAACATTGATCTTGAACCAAGTTACAAGCTATAATTATATAATTTCAGATTTTAGTTTCGCGAGTCTATACAGGAAAGACACCAGAAAAAAATAGAAGTCCGCCATGATTACAGTGCTTCCGATGATCAGCAGCACGATTGGCATGCATTATAAACTAAACGCGGCACACAATGAATCTTAAGGATTACCATACTTCTAATAGATGAATGCTGGTAAGATCGTGAGGAAAAAAATTACTCACGAGGAAAGCTTCCGAGATCATGTAAAACATTTGACCCCATGTTTTCCTCGTGGTAGTGGGTCTATAGATTAGAACAGGCTACAAACTGTTCGTGCTGACATTAGTATTTGACCGAGATATTGACCTTTTAGTGGCTTTCTCTGAAAGAACCTAATTTTTCGTTAAAATTCTAGTCGAGTACTGGCCTGAAAACGTTTCCTAGATGAAGTTCTCAGGGAGATTAGTATTAGCAAAACAAAATCAGAAGTTTTCGATTACATGCCTCTGACATATGCAACTTCGAATTTATGCAGGTTTTACCTGGCCTCAATAGAAAACCGCTTGAAGCCTGAAAAATGCATATTTCACAGACACTCGATTGAAAACTTCTGAAATTTAATGTACAAGCTAATCTCACCGACAAGGAAACATTCCTAGGTGTCGGAATGATTTTCAGTTGGAACTTGGTACATCTTATATACTTTGATGAACTATGTTCACCGTGAAAAAATATCATTGTATGAGCTTGTTTCTGAAGAGGTCGAACATTTTTAATGAATTTTAGTCATACAACACGACTTTTGCAGCCTAACCATATTATCAAATTTTGATCTGACACTTTAGTCACATATCAATATCATTTAGACTACTGTGTATAAAAAATTTCAAAAATTTTGGGCTACGTCTCTCGGAGATATGGAGCTCTCAGGGTATAAGCCATTTTCGATAGATAGTTTTACTCAGCTTGTATTTCTGAAAACTCTGTATCTCAGAGAGACGTAGCTCGAAAATTCTGAAATTTTTGTACGCAGTAGTCTAAATGATACTGATATGTGGTCAAATTTTCATGTAAAAACTCGGCAATACGGCCTGCTGCAAAAGTCGGGCCCAATAACGAAAATTCATTAAAACATTCGATCTTCTCAGAAACAACCCGTTAACACGAACTATTTTCAAGGTAGACATAGTTCACCAAAGTCTACAAAATGTACTAAGGCACAACTGAAAAGCTCTCCGATACCTGATAATGTTTCCTACTGAGACCTCCCATCTGGACAAAGTTTCTATGCCAAGATTCAGTAATAAGATTTTATTTGCAAAAAATTATTAAGAAGTTAATGCCTCGACCAAGTCTTAACATCCGCGCGAACTTTTTGAGGCATATTCTGGTTTATCGATCCCCTACGACTGGGCACAATATGGACTCAAAAGCTGTTATTCATTGGGGAACCTTCCACCATCGACCACTTCAAAAGTAATAGGCACGAAAAAAAAACTATGTAAACTTAGATATACTTATCCAATCAATTACAATACAAATGTCTTTTCAGGTTTAGAGAGGTGTTACATATACAAGAAATCTGGGATGCTGTGGAAGTACATGGAGATGCGGGAGATGACAAACTATATATTAATAGACAATTACAGTGGCTGTCAAAATTGTGCGACCACCCCTTATAGTGTACTTTTGTTGCCTAGTTTTTCGATGATGACAGCAGATAGAAACTTTTAGTTTTCACCACATTAGTCTTTAATGCTTAGGGTAT
>CAJNSZ010002203.1:0-17224 GCA_905329745.1 Rotaria sp. Silwood2
TCCATATCCCATCAATAGTAATGCCAGAACGCAAGTGACATGATCGAGCAAAGTTTCTCTAAGTTTTTAAAAGAAATGGAATATGATATGGTCATTCGGGATCCAAGGTAACTAAAAATTTTTTCGAAAAAGCCTTCAAAAAACTTCTAACCAACTGTTAGAAAGAATTGAACTTGGTATAGCTAATAATGACAACTATCCTCAACATATGATAAAATAAAATTAAAAATATCTCCAAATCTTTATACTATTTTTTAACAATATGGCAACTTTCGGTCAGACCTAAGTATTATTTTTTATCTTTGACATTTTTGAATAGAACACTTGTATTATCGATATTGATTCAGTGCAAATAAATATGCTGCATCTAATTAATGAAATTCGATTAACAATCACAATTTGTTTTTAAGAGTACTTATTAATAATAGAATGTAAAACACTTATTCAAAAATGTCGATTAATATTTTTCCAAAATAATAGGAGATATTTTCTTGTTAAAAGATAATTTTCATGAATATTGTCTCTAAAACGAACCGATATTTGTTGATAAAAAGAAAACTTTAATTTAAATCCTGAATGATGATGATTAATATGTGCATTAAACAGACAATAAATCCAATGGATCCAAACAAAAATCTTTGCTCTAAACGAAATAAACGATTCACAATTTAAGAATTTATTTCTGAAAAAAATCATGACAAAAAACCTTCTTGATGATCACGAAATATCAATGTCAAATAAATAAGAAAAGACGCAATGTGTACAGCTGACGTCATTTGATTTATTCACACGCTTATGCCTAACACAATCGTCATGATAGATTTTTTGATCGTCTCTACGATAATTATGAAATGATTAATATTCATCGGAGAAAAAAATCTCAAGGTGAATCTTAAAATAGATAAGAACGAATAAAAGAAACGATGTTTATAATATGGTCATGTCTTTAATTAATGAAAACTATATAAGATAAATGAAAATGATCGATATACAATACACAGATATATTCTTAAAGGTAATTTTTATTTGTATATTAGAATAAAAACTGAGTTTTGTATTCTTTTTATGTATTAGATTAAAATTGTTTAAAAATGTTGAAATTATTTGTTATTAGTTCGACTATTTTATTATCCATTGTTGTCGAATGTCGACCAGAGAAGCTTCCATTAGAAGCTAGTTGTCTAAGAGATACATCAACTTGTACGTCTTCAAAACAATGTTGTAGTGGAATCTGTTGTGATGAAAAGTGTATGAAAAGACCATGTAGACAACCGCTTGAATCATGCAATAACTCTACTGATATTTGTTGTCCTGGACAAATATGTGGAAAATACTCGAAAACATGTTGTCGATTAAGTAATGAAACAGCGTTATCATCATCTGAATGTTGTGTTCAACCAGCGATACCAAGTGGACGTGTATTCATATGTCCCTGTAGTGGACATGCACTACCTTGTAAAAAGAACAAAGATTGTTGTTATAATATGCAATGTTCAACAGCATATCCTCAATTTGGACCTATTTGTTTATAAATATACACAATTATATTTTGAAAAAAGTTTTGCAATCTAAAAGATGTGTTCTTTATTTTTTTAATATAGACGTATGTCTCATTAATGAAATATCTTGTACTTCTGTTCTCAATCCTGGTAAGATCTTGAAATTCTATTGCTATACGCTTTATCCCAGATTTCATCATTTCCTTAGGAAAAAATGTCGAATCCTAGGAGGATCTGGATCAGAAACATTCAGGATTTCCCTAGAGGGATTCGATTAATTGATTTGACTGAAATAAGAAGAAATATATGAAAAATTAATGCTTTCTAACGTGCATACAATGAAGTAAATACGAATCTATAGCAGTATATTATTCGTAACAAAAAAACACAAGAATTACTCAGTTTTTGTGATTTTTTTGACATTACTATCGTTTATTTACATATGCAACCTGCAGAGACACTTGCATGTATACTATCTACACTCAAAATTTCAATGATAAATAGGGAGAATTTTCAATTACCAAATAGAACCAACTATTTCGGTTTTACTCAAAAAGATTGTTTCTAATTAATTTTTTGAATATTATATAAAACAACAATATCAAAATAACAACTAAAAGAACAACTTTTTGTATGATTTTCAGTAAGTGTCACCCATGGCGTAAATTTCTGCGAATAAAACGCGTTTTCAAAACGCATTTTCCCATTATTGCGAGGGTGTGGGTATGGGTATGGGTGTGGGTGTGGGTGTGGGTGTGGGTGGATGTGGCTGTGGGTGTGGTTGATGTTGGTTTGGGTGTGGGTGAACTGAAGATTCACATCGATACTCACACCCGCACCAACACACACCCCACCCACACCCACACCCTTCGTGAGTTATTAGAATTCTAAAAACCCAGTACTTGGTCGATATCTTGAACAATGAAGTGTTATGAATTATCGAGCAGATGAATTAGATTATGTTACATATACAAAATGACACTTATTACTGAAAATTTCAACCGATCTTAAATAATTAAGATGTTCTTACATGATACCGATATGATTTTATTTATATTTTTGCTTCTCTAATATTCAACTACACATATATGAATTTAGAAAAAAAATTTTTTTTAAAATATGTTTATACACAATAACCAATATATTGTTGTCGATTATAATCGGATAGTAAATTCAATTTCGACTTGATTTCTTGCTTGTTGATTTGATACTGTTGTTTCTTCTCCATTATTATCAACGTCAATACTCTAAAATAATCATTCATATTTAAATATTTACTATTAAAAATAGTAATAAGAGGGACATGAAAGAAAAACTGATAAAGCCAATTATATTTTTACCGATCATTATCATTCAATAATGATCATAATTGTTAGATATAGATATACACATAGAATATTCTGTTTATATAATATGAAAGTCTTTTGCAGAGATTTGAAAAAAATTAATTCTTACGTTTGATCCATCTAATTTTTGTTTTGATAAAGTATTTTTTTTGAATTTATCAAATAATCTAACAAGATATCCATCATGTTCACCATAATGATAATTAACTTTCTTTCGATTTTGTTCTAATAAAGGTCCCCAATCTGGTTGTGGATTAATTAAAATTCTACATGACTAAAATTTGATAAAAATAAAAATAAAAACTTAAATTATTTCTTTTTTAATTTCTATTTTCTTACATTTTTTTTTATAATTACAAAATAAATAATAGCATATATTGCATAAAGTACAAATCCAGATAAAATTAAACCCATTAAAGCCCAACCAAGATTATTTGCCCAAAGAGGATATGTATAATTTCCTACTTCAAGTGGTGGATAATTTAATGATGTAAATACAATCAATCCCTTTATATTTCAAATAAAAAAAAAACATTAAGAAAGAATAAAATTGATGTTTGTTTTTTTTATTTCATACAATAATAACTAATGGTGTTATAAATGACCAACATATTTGAAATATGAAATAAAATCGTACACCCCAATTTTTTGAACCAAGCATTGCTTCAACATCCGAACGAAAATTATTACTACCTAGAAATAGAATAAACTCTGAAATTTAATTTCTATACAATTTAAATATAAAGCACGATAAAATTATTTTCATTACAACGGTTTTTATCTTGAGGGTGTGGGGTGTGGGTGTGGGGTGTGGGTGTGGGATGTGGGTGTGGGGTGTGTGTGTGGGGCGTGGGTATGGATGTTGATCTTGTTTCTTCTTGCAACATCCACATCCAGCCATACCCACGCTCCCATCCACCCACACCTACAATCATACCCCCACCCCCACACATACCCACCCACACCTTTTTGGATCAGTTGCATAGTAATAACGATTACTAGATGAGTTTCCATCTAAAGTGGAATATTTTTCATCATCCAAAATGAGTTGGACATTAGGTTCCAAAATGTTGTAGAGCTTCAGACAATTTGACTGAGTTCGTCGTTCGTGATCATTATTTGTATATTTTGGAGCCGATTTTCTTTTATATATTTTGATTGTTTTTCAGTTGTTGCTAATACGTGAAATTGTCGATTGATGGACCCTAAATCGTCGTCCAAGTCGACGTTGACTAATATGGGCTTTGTTATTAACGCGTTTGACCAGTACTCTCACTTGCTTGTGAGAAATTTTTGATGGCCGACCAGATTTTGGTAAAAATTTTGTTGCTCCATGTTGCTTATATTTTTTAAATATGTCGTAGATTGTTTGACGTGGAATTTTTTGTTTTACAAAGTGAAAAACCGTGTTTTTCACAACATATTTTGAGTCATTAATATGAAAAATTACAATCGATTTTGGAAGGTTTTCGTGTTCTCGTTGTGTTCGCTTCATTTGAGATTATGAACAAAAGAGTCATATGTCGTTCGAAAGAGGTCATTTTGCTCTATGGAACAAGATGTTAATTCAGTTTTTACGATTTACCGTTCCTGTGCAATAGCTTCAGTCATTTATACGGATACTTTTGCATTGCGGCATATATGTCTAATATAGATCATTTTATCTTATACGAAATATATTCTCAAAATACATTACTTTCAATCTTTGTCTTCTATTTGTTATAGCTTTATAATATAATTTTCAAATAAGTTAATCAAATCGGATTAGAGTTTTGAGGATTGAAAAAAGTATAGAAACGTATCTTTTGATGAATCAATAAAATTTCTAAATGCATTAGTTGCTAAGAAAAATTTAAAAAAATTGTAAAAAAAAACATCATCGTGTTATGTTTGTATAGATCACTATATAACACTCATTAGATTCAAGGATATTTTCCACCACTGTGTTTTACGCGACCTATTTTCATAAATTTCATAACAATGTAATTACAACTTACATGAAATTGTAGCCTGAATTATCTTTGTATACATGAGGTAAGATTATTGCATTTTAAAATGATCTTGTTCAAAAAATAAAATCATGAAAATTATATAAAGATACTATTCTATAATAAGATGATTCACGTTACGATTTAATGTAATGTGAGATTATTTTATCATTAAAATAGATAAAGAAAACAATATTCGTGTAAGAACAATTATGAAAAACATCTTTGAATTTAATGAATACTAAGTGCAGGATAGTTATAAAGTCATCTGATAGTCTTAAATAGTGAATAACTTTTGTTAGAACCAATATGAAGAGCTATGATTTTTACTATTAGGTAAATCAATATCTGGATGGTCTACATGTATGAAAAACGAAACAGATATTTGTTTTCATTGTAATCTTATCTGAACTTATAACAAAAATCAGCTTCAATAATTGTCAAGTGTTTAAACTAATATACCTTGAGATACAAATTTGAGTGGATATTAGAAATATATAAATATTGTACTACTAACACAACATTTTTCAGTCTGTATATTCATATAAATTGGAATTATTCATAATAAAAGATTGTCGATAGTAACATTTACAGTACTCTGTAGATAATCATTATGCAGATTACTCATCTTTTGATTGAGAAAGTCTTAAGCTCAATAATTTTAACTGATTGAAAGTTATTGAAAAAAAAGATATCATCATAGACATTAATTAGCAAAGAAATTTAGAGATTTTTATCGAAGAGATCAATCGTATAGTATTCATTCTCCTCTCTATATGAATGAAATTCTAATTCTACAGGGTTCAGAATAATAGTTTGCTAGACGGATAACGATATGATTTCAGTGTAATACTTAATATGTTGAACTCTAAAATTAATATAGTGAATAAAATTGTTTTTCTAGGGTGGTAACACTGTGATTTCAAATAGCATTCATAAGAAATTTTATATCAATATTAAATAGTAAGGATTATCACAACTTTTTAAAATCGAATTCAAAGTATTTCTACACTTCTACACTCCTAATCGAATTGAATTGTGAAATAAATTTTTCTATGACAATAGATCGTAGAATTATAAAAATTTCCGAAATTCGATATTAAAAAGTTTTTATAATTCTTACTATTTAATATTAATAAATTTCATGTTCGATGCGCTTTAATTTGATATAGAATTTATTATGGATTCTATTTGAAATCGTAGTGCTAATCCCTCTTTCGTAGTAAAAGGTTATGCATAAGCCTATATATTACACTTAACAAAAAGAAAAAATACAAACCATAAACATAAGCAATACAAATACATTCTAATAAACCAATAATATATGCTGCATAAGAACCAGTAAAATTATCTAATAATGTTAACCAATAAAATCCAGCCTAATTAAATATAAAAATAAAATAATAATAAATGTAAATAATAGAATATTTTCTTCTAACATTAGTACATAAAAGTAAACCAAGTCCAAACATTACTGTACAAACTATAAATGTTACTAATGCATTATATCGGCGTAATATCTGTATTTGATCTGTTATTGTTACAACAACTGTTTCAATACTTGCAAACTGAAAAAAAAATATATATTTTATTTAATATATATTAAAATAGTTTGTTTACCACAGAATCAAGACCAAGCAAAATAAGCATAAAAAAGAAAAGAATTGACCATAATGGTGCTACTGGAAGTGTAGTTACTGCATATGGATAAACAATAAAAGCAAGACCAGGACCTGTATGTTAAATATATATTTTATATAAAATATTGTAAATATTTTACCTTGTGATACAACATCTTGAACATTTTGTCCAGTTATATGTGCTAAATAACCCAAATATGCAAACATAACAAAACCAGCAAATATTGAAGTTATTACATTAGCTATTGAAACAAGTAATGTATTTCTAAAACGAAAGAAATATATTATTTTATATATTTTAAATTATTAATTATTATTATTTTACCCAAGTGTACTTTGATTAAATTTATTATAACTAGATAATGTTATTAAACCACCATATGTAACAGATAAAATAAAAAATATTTGATTTGCTGCATCATTCCATACACGTGTTTCACCTAAACGATTTAAATCAGGTTTCATATAAAAATATATTCCATTTGACATTCCTGGTAATATCCAACCACGTATACCAAGTATAAGAAGAATAACATATGGAAATACTGATGTAAAATAAACAATCTAATAAAAAAGGATCGATGGTGCGTATAGAATTAGACATGCACCGAACTTCAACTACCGTTCTGGGTTCGGGTTCGGTTATTTCGAAACATTGTTAACTTTTTTAGATCAGTTATGTTATTATACACAGGGTTACTAGAGTTAACTGTGAAACCTCCTCTTTTGGTTCACTTCTACAATCTTTTCTTAACCAACTGGAAATGACCGAATGCGAATCTGAAAGTTCAGGTTCGACGCATGCCTATATAGAATAGTCAATCAATATTTATTTCCTCTTTTTCTTTCTGTTAATATACATGTTATAGATTTTAAAAAGTTCTCCAATTTCTGATATACTCATATAGATAAGCAAATAAAATTATATGTATTTATATCTTTATTTATTGTTTTTTTTCTTTCTTACTTTTCCTGAAATTTTTACTCCACCACAAAGACAAACATAAATTAAAATCCATGTACCAAGTAAGCATAATACAAGCCTCCAGTCTATTGTTGATATAAAATCAATACCTTCCGATTTATTTAATATATAATTACTAAAAATAAAACAAAAATTTCATTTATTTTTTTGTATTAACATTATCGGCTTGTGTAATCATATCCAATTCTAAACGACAGAAAAGTTAAACGAACTCAAACTTTTATTACAGTTAAGACATCTCTATTTAAAACTATTCATGTGAAACACGATCTAAATGAAACATTGAAGTATAAAGGTAGAACTTTGTGTCTTCGTACGGATTATGTTTAGAGACATAATCATAAAGCCAAAGTATAATATGGAATTTTTATGAAAGTCCATCGAATTTAAGATATCCATTTTTGGGTCTTTGTATTAATACTTTGCTTTTAATCAATTCGCAAGCTTACAGAAACTAGATGCTAGTGAGAGAACATCCCCAAGTGTGAGTCTCAGTTTTAAATGGGATATATACCAGTTTGTAGAACTTGACAAGCTGATTCTTGTGATATGTTTCTTTTTTGCCCATAGACCTCAAATGAGAAAATTGGTAAGTCTTATTTGTACAGGATGACACTGGAAATATCGGACTTTTAAGCATAACATTCTCATAGAAAATTAATTTTAAAAACTGTTTGTAGCACTTTGAGCCACTGATTCTCACATATCGCATTCAAAACTATTTTAAGTAACACTGTTCTTTATATTCCCCAGGTTATTTTTGTGCACGGCAATATTATTTACACGATAGGACTTAACCAATCGAAATTGTACAAGAAAGCTTTTTTCTACATTACGAAGTTTAAGGTTTATGATTTTGGTGTTTCAAGTTGTATAGGCTATCATTTTATCATCTCACTCGTTTTATTCGAAAAACATATCAGGAAGACAATCAATGAAAATGGTGCGTGGTGAAAGAATGTTCGAAACACAATTTTCGTTGACAATGAGTACAACAAATAAATGCACTCTCTTCACAATTATTATTTGAGCAACTGTCCGCATCAAAAGAAAAACAAACTTGTATAACGCTCAAAAAATTCGAGTATTGTTTAGGAATGTAGCCACGAGTTGACCACGCATATGAAATCATTGGTTTAAATAAAGAAGAACTTAGTTGATTATGAACAAGATTTTGTAGTTTGATGATAGCGTCACGACGTCTTAAGTCAACATCTCATTAGTCTAGAGATACACGATGATATATTCTCTTTGTTAATACTTTCCATTGTCGGAAAAAATAAGTATCACACGGTTGTTTAGTTGATGTTGCTCTTCTAGGTATCACTAATAATTTACACGACTGTCCTTTTGTCAGGCTATTCTTGTATGCAGTAATGTCAGTCTGCGGTGACCATTGATCAACCACAAGAAGGAATCGATTGCTGACTACTTTATCGAGAACTTCTCTAATCTGGTACTCTATTAAGGATTTATTTAAGGGTACCCCCTCCCCTCTTCGGTGACCAAAAACTCGATTACGAGCTGAACCTAAGATATAATAGTCTGAAGTAACACATGCGACTAGAGACATTATTCGACTCTAAATATCTTCCTTTTACATACTTATGAGGTCGAGAAAAATTTTTTTTTTCATACTAATCATATGTAATTGTTTTTCTTTTACCTAGTGTTCTGTAAAACAGCGATTTTCTAGATCTTGACTGCTTATAACCCCCTCTTTAGTTTATCCGATCGAGCTGAAAATTTCACCACTAATACTTCGAAGTATTCTCCCGATGTAAAATTGAGCGTTTTCATTTTTAACGTAGCTGCTTGGAGTTACCGGGTCGTGAAAGTCAAGATCTGAAGCACAAACTCAAATCTTGGCGTATTTCGCTTAGAAAAAAGAAAGAAAGTGAGATTTTTGGAAAGCCTTAGATTTACCTTCGGAGAATAGTGTTAGACGTCTGTGAACAAAATTTCAGCCAAATCGGACAAACTTTAATGGGGGGAGGGGGGGTCGTAATGTGTCAGGATTTGGACCTGTGGAAAACCAGAGTTTTCCAGAAAACTCCACAAAACCTATTTTAAATGTTTTTTCTCGAACACGTATGTCTTTATTTATAGTGCTCTATCTGTGCTAAAACTTTCAGCTTGATCAGTTTTACCGTCTTCGAGAACCAGCACATGTAAAAAAAGGGGGGTACTCTTAATTTCCCAGGCGTACTGCAACTATTGCCGGATTTTTTTAAAATGCCATTCACCATTTTTTGAATAACTCTTCAGCATTGATAGCTATCGAGGTCGAGCTTTATCCATTCGATAGAGCGGCACGGGGGGCGTCTATCTATATAAGACTCATTAAGACCAAAGAAGTTTTTTATGGTAAATATTTAATTGATATATTTTTCTTTACAAACTTTCATTAGTTTTCATAGAGACCTAGGCTTAAATTAGAGCAAAATCTAGCCTGGATAGTACTGTATATGTAATAAAAATTTCAGCTCTTTCTGTCATTATCTTGAGTACGAGAATTCATTAAAATTTTGAGATTTTGACTAAAATTCAGCACCCTCTGAGCTACATTTTGAAGTAATTTAAGTCTACGTCTCTATAAAAACTAATGAAAATTGATATCAAAAAATATACCAATTGAATATTTACCATAAAAGACTTCTTTGATCTTAATGAGTCTTATATAGATAGACGCTCCCCGTGCCGCTCTATCGAATGGATAAAACCTGAACTCGATAGCTATCAATGCTGAAGAGTTATTCAAAAAATGGTGGATGGCATTTTTAAAAAATCCGACAATAGTTACTATATTTGGTGCTGGAAAGACCGCTCTTGTAAAATTGGGAATCGACCTGTGGGTTTCGGAAGGCAAATAAAAACAGGACTGAGCAATTGACCAGCAGCACTAATAATCGGCATCACTGTATAGGAATGGCTTATGGCATTCAAAGATTTTACTGATAGATAAGTTGCCTTTTCTCCTGCATAAGATAATGTACGGTTCGAAGTCATTTCGTAATTAAAACTGGATTGATCTGCATTTAGCACAAAATCATGCTTATATTTTGGTATATGTGTGGTTGCTTCAGTGACAAACTGATCAGCAGTCTGTTTAATTATAGATTTATCAACAAATTCCCGATGAGAAACGAATTTTGTCGCTTTTCTGAAAAATATGCCCTTGCGATTTTCGGAGTTGAGAAGCCATTGATCACTTGCTTTAAAACCATCTATATTTTCTTTTTTTTGCTTGGGATTGAACCCATCGCTTCACGTCAAGATCGTGCACAGGTAAATTGTTATTACGAGCAGAGCGAAATCTATCAAGTACAAAATGCTCCACACGCTTCAATTTTTGCCGACGGTTTCCTTTATTTGTAACATATTCTCGAAATCGCTTTAATTGCATAGGATGCGTAACTCGTCGAAAAGCACACTGTACGGTTGTAAAAGCAACACGTGGACGAGCAAAGTCGACAATCCTTTGCATGTATTCTAAACTGAACTGACACTTTTCGACTACTAGTTGCTCTTCATCATCTTCGATTTCAACAAGATAATCCGAGTCAAAATGGTCGACACCAGAAACTTGAGAGAATCTTGTGACTTTATAGTAAACCTGTCATTGATGGAAAGATCCTCTAATAGATCGAGCAGATTGATTCCAATCGATGTCTTTTCTTCTGTGATACTTATTGAATGAACATTTGATCTTTTTAATGTTTTTTCATATTAAAAGTTTACACATGTTAACGACGTTCATCATAGAGAAATAAGTTTTGATGTAGTGAAACTTGAAAGAGTATTAATCGGAAGATATGTCATAGACTATTTTCCAAATGACAGGTATATATATAGATTTGAAAGAAGGCGAAGGAGTTCACTCGAAAATATTAAAAATTCACAGAAGTTTTTGATAGCTGAAAAGTATAGAACAGAAAGAGAGAGAACTAACTAGAATATACTAGAAAGAAGGAGAAAATGAGGGATGTGTATCATGAGTGCATAACAATACAATGAAAAGAACTATCGCCATCTTATTTGTTTAATACAGTATTACACCATCATGTACTAATAGTCACAAGTCATGAAGCACATTTGATTGAAGTGCACTCACGAGGGTACATTCCCACGTGTCACATTGCTTTTCAGTTGAGAGTATAAGCATTATGTAGGTCCTAATGATCTATGAATACTCTGAAAAAAGTTCGTGCAGCTAGCTTATTGGTGCCGAGATATTGCATTTTTACAGTATTTTTAAGCACAAAGCCGTAGTCCCCCTCAGGGACATCAGAAAAACTGAATTTCGAATTTTGAGTTGAAAATTTGCACACACACAGATCTCAGTGAGAATAGTTCATTGTGAAGGTTTCAGATCTTTTGATTTTTCTTATCCAAAGATACAACTATGATAAAATCTTTCACATACATGGGCAGATTCGATATTCATATTTCAGAATGGAACCAAATCAAAAGATCTAAAACTTTCACAATAAACTATTCTCACTGAGGTCTGTCTGTATACAAAGTTTTAAATCGAAATTCGAAAATTAGTTTTTCAGGTGTTCCTGAGGGGACTACGGCATTCATTTTTCAAGAATACAGTAATAATGCAATATCTCGGCACCAATAAGCTAGCAGCCCGAACTTTTTTCAGAGTATTCATAGATCCTTAGGCTCTATATAATGCTTATACTCTCAACTGAAAAGTAATGTGACACTTGGGAATGTTCTCTCGTCAGATACATTGACTGTGTCGTTGTGTAACTTATGTTAATATGACAATTCGAACTTTAAATAGTCTTGATTTTTGATTTCCTAACAAATATCTTACAACTTATATAAGGCAAGAAATCCACTATTAAAATCGATTGATTTTTCTCATTTGAGGTCTATGGACAAAACGGAATAGATCACAAGAATCAGCTCGTCAAGCTCTAAAAACTGGTATACATCCCATTCAAAACTGAGACTCACACCTGGGGATGTTCCCTCGTAAGTGTCGATTTTAAATATTTTTCCTGTTTTTTCAAGTAGCTACTTAGAGATTAACAAAAGTAATATCGCCAACTTTGTAATATTTTACAGAAGTCTTTAAATTTTTTTTCCCTATATATTTTGTGACATTGAAATTCTATAATTATGCAAGAAACAGCTATAAACGAAAAGATACACATACGTATTTGAAAAACTCTGTAAATGTCTGTTAGAAAAATTTTAGCCCGACGGGTCAAAATTCAATACATCTTGTAAAACCTCGTATTTCACGTTAAACATAATAAAAGAAAACATATTCATTATGATGAATATGAAAAAAGAATTTAAAAAAGTCAATAATTCTCTAATAGCATGTTAGTTAAGGTCAAAAGATGCAAAGACACGTGAAACTGAGTTTTTTGTCAAAATAAAAAGAGAGGAGAAATATATACTCTTGGTATTTACTTGAAATAATCATCTGATGGCAGAACAGGTTTTCCATATTGTGTTCCATTTGTAATATTCCATGAGCTAATTTCTGTTAAATTTTGACCTAAAAATGTGTAAAGAAAACGATCATTTGGGTATTTATAAGTATTTTCATAATTACTTTGTGTTGTAAATGATGAAAAATTACTTATACAGTCTATTTAAATATATTTATTCAAAAAATTAAATAAAACATAAATAGAAAAGTTAATTACGTACTAATACTTGCCCATGAACCACATGTTGCCCATTGAAGTTCCTTACGAAATGAAAGTATAAAATATAGAACTGAATAACCAACTAACATAGTATAATAAACTGTGAAAAAAAATGACATTATACTCATTGAAATACCAAGACCTATATTTATATATGAAAGAAATTCTTCATGCTCGTGTATTCAATAAGAAGAAAAAGAAATCACCTTTAAATATTGGTGCCATTCTCCAACAGTGAGTTGCACCTTGAGAAGTAAATTGTCCCAGATTAACTTCAAGATAAAATAGTGGAATACCAAGAAAAAATAAAAAGATAATGTATGGTATGAGAAAAACACCTAAACAATAAAAAGTTTTTTCAAAAGGATCCGACATGATAAGACTCAAAATCTGTCATCCTTATGCACACACTGAATCCAAGACTAAACCAAGCAGTACAGACTCGGTTAGGCTCGAAGTCGATCTATTAAATTTTGTCTTCTCTTAAGTATTTTATTATTCTACTGTTATGCGTCAATAGTAAACCCCCACTTCCTGCATTAGAAGACCCCCCCCCCTCGCATAATAGAAGATGCCCCTGGACAAAAAGTGCACCGGGCGTATTAGAAGACCCCTCTTTAATTAGTTAATTTTTTGCTAATTAGGAACTTTAATTAGGAAATTTTCGTCCAGACGTGCACAGGTTTTAGGTTTATCAACTGGGAGTATTTAGAAAGTGAGTCCAAATGTATTCCTCAATCCATAGAACCGTGAAAAATCCCTATGACAATCCTGAAAATCGCTCTAGATTTCTGGGAAACCACCTGTAGTTAATAGTTGCTAAAAGCCCTAGAACATAATAGAAGATCCTCCTGAGAAATTTTTACAACGAGACATAATAGAAGACCAGGGGTCTTCTAATGCAGGGGAGGTTTATTTGGTTCAGACTTAAAGGCACCTTTTTAGGGCACCTACCAAATACTAAGAGGTACAAGATTGGAAAGACAAGAGATTGCGGAAAACCTGCTATCCTAGCAGGTTAAAGTACATTCGAGTGATCTTTTTAAACCTTTGTTCTCTATTATTTGACAGAGCTTATATGTTTGGATCGGCCAAAACTACATTTGGAATACAGTGCGAGGGTTTTAAAATAATGTGAGAAATGAAATACTTTGTGACTATTGATCATGTCTGAAAAGAGGCTGAGAAGAACAGATATGTTTATGAATAGATAATGGCTCAGCTCAACGATGAGCGTGAAACACTAATGGTCTTACAGAGAAGGTTTCTCTTGTGGTTACCAGTTGAGAGGGCGTGTTAGCACGACAGGTTAAAAGGAAAGTTGTGACGTCGTACACTTATATACAAATCAAAAATTATTAGTAAACAGGGTGTGAGTGTGAGTGTGGATTTATTTATAGAAGACATCCACATCCCGCACCCACACCCAAAACCCACAATTCACAAATACGTGCCGATATTTTCTGGAACAAAAGCATATGTAACTATCCCGCAAGATTTCTTAGCGAGTTCTCCTGATCCAAACCGTCATGTTTCGCATAAAATGCTACACATTATGATCATCCAATGACAGATATTACTATATCGATCCGACCATTACAAACAGTAGTCCAGATATACCAACAAGAGAACAATTGTATTATAGTCTATGGTTTTTTTCAATTTAATATTTCTGAATAAATGCTTTTAGCACTAAAAATCTACGCGTCGGGATCAAATAATGGAGAACGAAGATTTACAACGGTTACGTGAATGTACTTATATATATATATGTTGTAGATTGAAGACATATGTATCTAATCACAATATTGACACACAAGCTGATGATTTATATTGGCTTCTTAATAATAATAATCAAATCCATCACATAAAAACATACAGAACAATATTCAATGTGTATTTTAAAAGACTTTAAGGAAATGGCATATTTCGATTCTAATCATATAAGACTCTTTATATATGAGTGAATTGCAACTTTGGGAACAATCGCTACGAGACAATAATCGTAGACCTAAAGAATTTTGAACAGTGCACTTGATTATACTCTATGTCTACGTTACACAGCAAAAGTTTTCCAACACTTTACAACATATTAGCTGTGATACGACTTATTTCAATGCAAATGCATACTAAAAAATTTGATGTAATGATAAAATGTTCTTCTACATTTCATTATATTTTGTGAATATCTTTATAACAGAAAGAGATAGATGTATGTATTTTTAACTGGTAATACAACTCTAACAAGTGTAGTCCTAGTCAAACTTTGAGCGAAAACGGATAAGTTGTTCAAAAGCTACTCGCAGACAAATTTTCAAAATGTTGTTCTACTAATTGAGTAAAAACGTGACTTCGAGAAAGAGAACAGTTTTGTCCTCAAAAAGAAAAATCATCCAAAAATAACTAGTTTATTAATTTGTTCGTCACACGATGCTCTTTATTTTAATTGCTTTCGCTTTTTACACATCGTGAGGCAAGCGAAGAAAAATGAAAAATAATGACGTTCTACAGGAGAATGAATAAGTAGCTGTCATAAAATGTTTCAGGCACATATGCGTGAAAAGAGAGAGAGAGAAATATAAGAAATATATCATTTAATAGAACACTTCAGGTTCTACAAAATAGACTATTTGGTATCTTTTTTTTTCGTTTTATGCCTAACAAATTTCGTTCTCTTTGTGCATCTCTCTGAAAAATACGAGTTTTTCACAGTGTGAGCCTCATAACTCAGCGACAATATGAGCTAAAGAGCTGAAATTTGGTATGAATTTAGCACATCTCTAGAGAAATAAAATATTTAAAAAGATTCTCGAAATAGATCGAGAGAAACAAAAGTAATAAGCTAAATATGCTAGAATCTCAAGCGTACCAAAAAGTTACAATTAACTCATATATGTATATATAAATTTTAATTTTACCTCCACCATTTCGATAACATAAATAAGGAAAACGTAAAACAGCACCAAGACCAACGGCATAACCGAGAGTTGCAAAGAAAAAATCAAAACGACCTGACCATTGATCACGCTGGTGATTATTATTATTATTATTATCATCAAGAATTTCATTTTCAGAAATATTATTTGAACGAATATCTTCCTGTATTGATACAGTTCCATTCTATATATATTATATTTCTTTATCTTCTAATAGAAAAAAGGTTTTACCGTTATATTTCGTTGATCATTATTATTGTCATCACCAAATCGATATTGAGATACATCTCGTCTTAAATCATTATCATCATAACCCGCGTTTTGATAAAGTTGACGATTTTCATTAATACGTGTTTGTTGGTTATTAACATTTCTAACATTATCTGAATTCCCTTTTGTTGATAAAGTTTCATCACCTGATGGTAATTCAACAATATTTTGTGAGTCTTTAGATATATCAATATAATTAGATATCTATTTAATTGAAAAACAAAATCATCTGATAATATATGAATTGATATTAAACATTATATATCATAATATTAGAATTTAATAGCTATGATTAAATTTTGTTGATTTACTGATCAAATTCAATAGATTATTTTCACAATTATATAATATGACCTATTACATATAGTAGTACATATCTTGATCACTATTATTACTTTTTTTATTTATAAATATGAGAATTATTTTTATATTTGATTCATTAAACGTAATAGAGAAGATTATTTGTACACCAAATCTATTTTTATAATTTAATAGAAATGTTTATAAGTCAAAGAACGCAATTTTTTCAGCTTTAATGGTTAAACATAATTTATCTTATTTGATTTTATTCTCGTGATAGTTGCGTGAACTCATCTGTCTTTATATCGGGCACTGACATTAACTATAGTTGAACCAAATTAATCTAGGTGAAATATAATTTATGAAAAGAGATCTAATTGTATACTAAGAGAATAGGAAGCAGAGCATCGAGTGGGATCAGATGGCACAGAAAATTGGTCTCATTGTATGAACAGTTGTGACCAGAGACTGACGGGATGCGGGACCAATCCTGTCCCGTCCCGTCCCGTCCCGTCCCGTCTCGTCCCGGGACGGGACGGGAGAAGAAAAAAATAAGTAGGGCGGGACTGGACAGGACAC
>CAJNSZ010002204.1:0-10502 GCA_905329745.1 Rotaria sp. Silwood2
TTGTATCATAATATTTGAACATTTTGTTAGAAACGTAGGGAAAAATAAAAACGCGGTGTGGGTGTGGGTGGGTGCGTGGGGTGTGCGCATAAGTGTCGGCGAGGGTGGGGTGTGGGTGTGGGTGTGGGTGTGAGGTGTGGTTGTGGGTGTGACGTGTGGTTATGGTCGTGAGTGTTCGTGTGGACATTGTCTTTTCTTCATGTTCATCCACACCCACACCCGCAGTCACACCCACCCTCGCCGACACTTATGCGCACACCCCACGCACCCACCCACACCCACACCGCGTTTTTATTTTTCTCTACGTTTCTAACAAAATGTTCAACTATTATGATACAAATGGAAAAACATTAAAAAAAACTCAGAGAAATTGAGTATTATCTAAACATGTAAATACATTGCTTCTATTTGGTCAATGTTGGAATACAATAAGAGAAGTGTTTACATTGTATTTTGAACTAGAAATTCTAAGTCTCGCGATATAAGGGAAAGGTCAAAATCAAAATTTCTTCTGGATGGCAGGTTTTTCCTGTACATTTTTTTCCAGGTTTTCCAAAGATCAGTAGTTTCAAAAAAATCTCCCCTTAGACACTACCTGAGAAAAAGACGTCGCTCTGTCTTATCCATGGAATACTGAAAACCTCATGTGTCTGACGGTTTGTTCGTGAGAAGTTCGAAAATTAATGACAGACAATATATTTTGAATTACTTGGCATTAGTTTTATGAAACAAATGATGAAGTTTACATTGATATCTATGAAAGAAATTTCGTTTGCTTTTGAAAGGTGCTTATAGTTCATTTCTACATCGAATGAAATTCACTTTAGCCCCTCCCCCCCTCCCCTCCTTAGAAATAATTTCCCACTTTGAATGGGTCTTCTGACCTGAGAATTTCAGGGAAGATTGATCCTGGGGAGTTTTGCTCCCGTTGAAAATTTCAGCCCGATTGGCCTCACTAGACCGGAGTTTCAGCTGAATCATAGGTCATTTTTGACCTTCAGGAGGATCAATATAACTTCGTCATAACATGTGATATCGAGCTTGGGCTGGTCTCAAATTAAAGCTAATGTCAGTACGCAACTTTTGTCCAAACAGAATTTTTACATTCAATCTTACTGATTTTTTATGACCATTTTAGTGGAAAGGCTAAAAATTAGTATAAAAAATGATGATGAAACGACAGTAAATTCGACTTTTCTCATTGCAGGAATCGAGTTTAAAAAAACTGGTCACACACAAGTTTAGTCTCAATGAAACCCTTAAAACAAACAAAAATTATATACGGCGCGATCCGAGAGGCAGTTATTTCAATTTTTCTATCTGGAAACCATGTTTTGAGAAAACCTCGAAAGAGGTTTTAGAAATGGATTTTTTCTTCAAATGCAAAATAATCAAGGGGGAAACAACTGACTTGTATGACTTTCTTGAATTCAAAGTCATCAAAATCATTTAGATCATTTAGATCATTTAGATCATTGAGATCGCGAAACTCATGAAAGAGTCAGAATATTTAAAAGAATATATTGATTAGTATTCATTTCAAATCGATTTGAATATCAACATACCCTGTTACGTTTCGAAGATAGTAACAAAAACAATAATCTCACATAGGCACGTATAGGATATCCCTAAGTTTTGATGTTGTAAAACGAAAAGATTCAAAATACTCGAAGATAATTTAAAAAGATTTTTTAGCATGTGATAGACTATAGGAAGAACTAGTCTGAAGACCGGATAACTGTTACATATTATTTGCTTGCATCAAAACAGGCAGCAGCAAATAACTCACTCCTTGTTTGTAATCCCATTGAATACGATTGTCAGAAATATGTTACTTCATAGTCTACTATGATGTAAACAAGAAAAAAAATGCACGACGTGGACGGAAGAAAATTACAAGAACACCATGTTTACTGATTTCTTTTTGCTGTCAATTTTTCTTCCCCATGTGATCTCAACGATTACCACTAGTATAAAATGTTCATAATTTCATTCGTTTATATTCAAATCATTTCTTCAATTATGTCTCCTTCACAAAAAATATTTGTGGATACCTCAATACTTCCTTAAAGAATGGACGTGATCTAAATCTGTTTGATTTGAAACTCATCGAAGGCATCGACTATTTGCTGATAGTTCCTTCATACAACAGCGATTCTGCTCATATTCGTTGTGGCTGTTGAGCATCAGCTATGCTGCCAAGACAAGGAAACAATTTACAATTATCTAACTATTATCGACATTTAAAAACAGGAAAATGCTCTATGCTTCAATAGAAATTCCAACCAATTCCTGTTCATAATAATGATGCACATGATATTATTGATACTATCGAGAAATCATCGTCAGAACAAACAATAATTATGGAAAATAGTCAGATATTATCTTTTGATTCTAATTCTTCAATTCGTTCCAAACGAGCAACATCTTCATCAAATCATGTTCATTTAAAGAAAAAACGTCAAAGAAAATTCATGTAAATCTACACAAATCTATTAATATGAACATATTGAACTTATTTTCGTTTTTTATATTTAATTTGAAGATATTCATCTTTCGCTTTCATAGTTTTTTGTTACTTCATGGTGATAAATTTTTTTTTGTTTTTTTTTAATCGTTTTTTCGATAGGACGTCATATGTTTCTGGGTCGATAGATCTTATTGTTATTTTATTTCGATGAACATGATGTAAATACAGAAATTATCGAGGTGAAATATGTTGAAAAAGGTCACGTTATTTCATTACTAAGAACAATATATTGCAAGAGAGAGCGATAAAGTAGTTATACTATCGAACATGTCAGACGATTTTATGATTGGTCTGTCAATTTTTCACTTTATCCGTTAAGCAGAGAATAATTTTTTTTAATATCGCTTTGTTGATTATGACGAATTCGCCAAACGGCGCTGACCGTCGTGTAAGCAGAGAATAATGAACGAATACAATATATGAATATATAGTGCGTTTGGACATTTTTTTTTCATATTCTATTCAAAATTTCTTTCTCTCTTGTTCAAAATCGACTCTTAAATACATAATTAATTTAAATTGACCATTCGTTTCAATTTCATCTGGTAGTATACATATATTCGGGCTTCTGACAACAATGTCAATACCTATTGATTTACCACATGATGTTCTTTCATATCATGATAACATTTTTTATGATCTCGTCTGAGATAAATGTGGTGGAATTGTCGAAGAAATCTTCAAGTTCCAAAAGATAAGATCCGCACAAACGTTATTGCGAATAACAGATGTTTTTGATTTTATGAATTATGATTCTGATGATTTAAATGTACTTAAACAAAAAGTTGGTTTTCGTCTCAACAATGGTCAATATCAAATTAAGCCTGGAATTCTTATGGACGTTGATTCATTCCTGCAATCCTTAAGAATTGCCAATGATAATTTGTTGAAAGCAGTACCAATAGATTACAGTAGTGATAATTTCACGATATCTCAAGATTTTCTTCGTAAACATCCAATTATCATGTCACTTATCCAATATTATTCAATAGAAGAACTCAATGCTGATGATACTGGTATGTCTTTTTTGAACTCATTGATGAAAAACATTACACAAAACCTGTCTCGCCCCAAAAACTCATATAGATACAATGAACATGTAAAAAGATTTGCTGTTAGTTTGTATATTCTTGCTGGTCGTAATGCTTATGAATTTGTTCGAATAAATATTCCTGGTGCTTTTCCTTCTACTTCCACGATTCAGTCTTTTTTAGATGAAGAGGAGAGACATATAAAAGAAGGAGAGTTTCGTTTTGACATTGTAAGACGCCGTCTAAGTTTGACTAACACAAATATTGCTTTTTGCTCTGAAGATTGTACTGCGATAATTCCTAAAGTAGCATACGATATCAATTCAAACAGTTTTGTCGGTTTTTCATTGCCTCTTGATGAGGGACGTCCTATTACTGATCACTACCGAACAGAATCTTTCGCTCAATTAGAAAGCTGGTTTTCTAGTGTTGATAAATCGACTCTTTTAAATATACATATGATTCAACCTATTACGAGCACAGAACAAACTTCCAGTCCGATAATTCTTTCGGCATATGCCACTAATAGCAAATATACATCAATAGATATTATACGTCGATAGATATGGATATTTGATGAATGTCTAGCAAAAGGCATTCGGATAATCGGTTTTTCGACCGATGGCGATCCAAAATATTTAAAAGCTATGAAACTTGTCTTAGGCTTTTTTGCTTCATTACCTAACATGAAAATCAGCGATAGGCCTCATGCGTTTGAAGTATCTCGACCGGACAATTGGAATTGGTTTTTTCTTAGGCAACGGCAACTAATTCTTTGTTTTCAGGATCCCATTCATATATGTACTAAATTGAGAAATCGTTTGCTTTCAACTACAGCTGAAATGATCATCGGTAATCAACGTATTTCGTTAGATCTTTTATCAGAAATGATAGCTAGTAGGAGCAAGATAAAACATGGCCTGGTGAAATCAGATATCTATCCCCATGACAAACAAAATTTCACATCTTGCGAAAAAATATCCAGTAACAGTGTAATATCGACATTAGAAGAAATATCTAATTCATTAGCTACTCGTTTGTATTTAAGACTCATCCGTTCTGTAATAATAGCATACATTGGCAGAGCAACGATTATAAATGATCGAGTTTATCATGCTTGGTTTACTGTTTTTCTATGTCGTATCTGGTGGGCATGGCTTCTAACAAAGACAGAGCACGATTCTGATGAAATGTTGTCACGGTCATCAAACGAGAATTCTTCTCAATCTATAGGAAAATTAAAACGAAAATATTTTATCACAAATACGTCGTTTCAATCGATCGAAATCAATGCACATCAATTAACATATCTCATTCTTCTAGTAATAGAAGGAAGTTTACCCATAGAATCTCTTCAAATCTTTCTATTTAATTCTCAAACATATGAAAGCACATTTCGTTCTGCTAGAGCCATGTCGGGTGCTTTCTCATCTATCGTTAACTTTTCCGTAATTCAGTTTTTACGTCGTGCTCAGAAACTATCAATATTGAATTGTATTAAAAGTGAGAGTGAAATCAATATTTCTACGGTTAAGACACCACCTCTGTGTTTTCCTAAACATCATAAACAAATTAGTAGAGCAGTTGCATCTTCAACTTCATCAATGATATCCCCCATTGACGAAAGCTGAAATCGAACGAATAGTTTCTTCCGCTTTTGATGATGCTTTCAAATTACTAGGTAAAATTGATGTATATAAGTCCTTGAAGGAAAAAAAACATTCATACGTTTCGAAATCTGAATAATTTTGTATTAAATAAAATGAATGCGATATCGAAAACAGTTGATTGGTCTAGTCTCACAGATGTGTCGTCTGATTCTGAATCTGACGATGAATTCACTTCTGACAACTCAGTGGATCAAGAACATGTAGAAAGAGATAGTGACGATGAGTCAGATGTTTATAGTGTCAATGATATAAATGAAAATTCTTTGCATGGCGTCCGAATCGTGGACGTAGAATTCTCAAGTAATAATGGGATTCAAAGCAAGATACATGGTGAGAAACAATAATGATTTTCAATCTTTCAGATCATTTAAGTCAAAAAAGTCACTTAAAGTCATTTAAGTCATTTAAATCATTTAAGTCATAAAGTCAGTTGTTTCCCCCTTGAAAATAATGGTTTAATAATAATATTTATGTGGAATTTTTGAAAGCACGCAATAGATGGCGTAAGCTAGCATTACAGGTCGTACTATATGATATAAGAATTTTGATTTCATGCTGATAGAAGTAAAAAAGTAGCTTTCTCAAAAATAAAAAAAACCGCAAGCATCTTTCCGAAAATCAGGTAGTGAGGTGAAAATCTTTTACGAAAGTCTGTAAAAATTTGACCCTTTTTTTGAAATTTATATATATTCTGAAAGAGGAAACTTTGCTGCATCTGTCTATGATAAAAATTGTACTTCCATTACTTCACCAAAAAATGGCTTTTCTAAAGGAGGGGAGCTTAAGTAAAATTTTTTTTTGACGGAATGGAAATAATTGTAGCGCTACTCTCTAGAAAAGTGAGAACTAAAACAGCACCCAATATTGTTAGTTATTTTCATTCATAAAAGCTCCTACAAAGCTAGAGCAAAGAAGTATATTCCGAAATCTTAGTTAAAGCTGTACATCTTTTGGAGAAGAAAGATATTGAAAATGGTTCGATTAGTGGAAAAAATGGACTTTTAGTCGATATCTTCTGTCGAGAGCAGTCTTTTGATAGTTTTGACAAGAGGTCTGAGAAATTAAAACAGATAGAAGCTTGATTTTGTCGTAATTGGATGGACAGCTACAGATAAAATATTCAGAAAAGAAAATTATTAAAATCGACTGAATGCAATCTGGCTTAGAGATATTTTTCTTTCCCGATATCAATATAACCATTTCGACGCTCTTCCGTCAGATTTCTTTGTACACAAAATATCCTGCACACCCACACCTCCTACACCTCTGATATCTTGAGATCTTCTATTTTTCCTGTATCTTTTATATATGGGTTTAAATAGTTTCTCAAGAAAGATACAAAAGACATGTAATGATCTTATTCACTATGATCATTACATCTAGGGATGCAACGATAACGATCATTCATCGGTATATCGTCACCATTGCATCGCATTAAACTGGTTACAGTAAGCTCGATTACCGATCTGACTCTGATAATAGTACCTAGGATTACTGAACCAACTACGATAACCGTACCCATAAGCTACGATAATAAACTGAAGCTAATTATCATGAACGAATGAAATTTTTAAGAAAATAACGATATTTTTTAAAGATTGACGAAAGTGAATCGAGATCAAGGAATTCGAATCGAAAGTTTTTTTTCAAGGACTTTGATTTTTAGTTAGCCACATATAATGTTTTTCAGGAAGAAAACTCTCTAGAAAAATACAGCTTTTATGAAGTGGATTAGTCGTGGAAACTGGATAGTGAAAATTTCAAAAATCTGATTTCAGATTTGGATTCATCGCTCTCGATTTATTTTCGACAATCCTTATCAAATGTCACTATTTTCCAAAAAAACTCTTTTCATTCTTGATAATCAACTATGGTTGATTACCGTAGCTAATAAGTACGGTTATCGTCACTGTTGCATCCCTAATTTTATTCATTACTCTTATCACGGCTATTATGTTCATTATGTTCATAGGCACAATAGAGGGAAACTATGTCCAGGAAGTTGAACCCGATTTCAAGAAATCAATTGATTTCCAGAAATCGAGCTAGTGTCCGAAAAATGAATAAATTTTTTAGAAACTCATATAACACACCATATGTATGCGATATCCTGATAATAATTGATCGCAGCTCCCTCATCCAAAGACATTAAGTAAAAAATGATGTTTTGAAGCTTGAAAATTGCTGTCATGGCAAACATCTGGCGCACTGAATCCAACTGCATCCATACTTTTATTCACCTCACTATCATAATTTTGCTAGGCATATTTGTTTTGTATAACATCGTATACCGTACTAACTTTTATGCGAAAGTGAACCCAAAGGTTTTTTTTCTGCAATATAGTCGACGAAATACTAACAAGAGCATCTTGCAGTCAGTCAAAGAAGACGGTAAGAGATCTGATGTTCCTGAACTTGTATCATTGTATGCACTCTTAGATTACCTATGCCATGTGCCTACTTTCTTAATACCAGCTACTGGGTCTATCACATTATTAATTGTAATTGCATTTAACCGTGCTGATATTATTGAAATACATTTTGCAACTGCTTTGGCGTTTTTGCCAAACAACTCTTTCGAATACCTAGTGTTCGATAATAGCCCAAGCTCGAAACCGGAAACAACAAAAGCCATTAAAGAAATTTGCGAAAAGTTCGATCTCAAGTATATTCGAGTTCCTGTGTCACTACAGAACGACGGGCCACCATCCACCCACGCTGCCATAGTTGAATGGATAATTAAAAACCATGCGTCGAAGCACAATGGTCGAGTATGGTTCCTTGATATTGATATGTTCCTTCTTCGAGATTGGTTATGGGAAGAGATCATGCCCGACACAAAATATGACATAATGACAATACTACAGGGTCGGCCACTGAAGAATGTTGATAAAGAATATGCATCCTATTTATGGCCTAATTTCATCGTCTTTAGCGATATCCAAAACATACCTGACTTATTCTCAATGGGATGGAAGCCTGTTAATATCAACGGACAAGCTTTGGATTCCGGTGGAGAGACATTCTTTTGGATTAAAGCACACCCGAACGTACGTATTAAAAGTATGTCTCAAGTATCTTCTAGTGACATAAATGGTTATCAAGCTCTATATCGAAAACAAACACCACAAATGATTGAAAAAATACGCAACAATACATATCTCCATAGATTGATATGGCCAGAGAATTCCAAAATAGCACAGACCTACACTCATGAATTTATTGGTGACTTTCATATTCTTCATTATAGAAGTATTACCAATTGGAATCGAGCAAGCTCTGAATACAATGCCGAAAAATGGGATAAAATTAAGAATGCGATCCTGCAAGTGCTACGTGACAAACAGCTTCAAAACGAACGAGAGTTAGAATCTTACCGAAAATGCTTAATAAATAGAAAACACTACATGATCTAGCAAAAATACAACATATAAAAGTCAACTTTTAAAAAGCCAAGCAAAGACTCATAGAGGGTGTGGGTGTCCTTGGAAATAATAAACACGCACGCCCACACCCTCAAAAGCTGCTGGCTAGGACTTCTCATTGAGAAATATTGTCAATGGAATCCGATCCCAAGAAGTATCTAGTATTATCGTATGTTCGGTACGTATGCGTTCATACAAGAATTTAGCCACCGAAGTGTTAATCGCCAGTCGATTAAGTGCTCTATTTATGTCTCGAAGGCGTGTTTTTCGAGTGCTGCCGATATGTTCAGTAAATTGAGTGCCGTTTTGGAATTCAAACGAAGAATCATCTATAATGCTTACATGCCGCTTTAGTTTAAAACGCTTCGACGTTGCATACAAGTTCATATTGCTGTCATTTAAATAAATATCCTTGTAGAAATCGTATTGATACACAACATTCCATAAGGATGATTGTTCATAGTCATGCACATAGTTTTTGTCGCTTCTATTATGATGCCACCAAAGTTGAAATAACAGAGCAACTGTACTCTTAAGTGGATTGTCCAAAGATTCAGCTTTGCGAAATAAGAAGACACCAGAATTGGGGAAATTGAATGTGAATGGTTTGTTGTGCAAGAATGCGATGTCGCAATTGGTATGAAAAAGAAAATGACAGCCTCGATCACTAGAAACGATATATGGGACGTGTCTTACGTAGTCATAAAGACTCAACGACTGATTGATGACGATTGCGTCTGAGTCCAAATAGAAAAACCAGTCATATCTAGTGCTATACTGATTAAATACATGCCAAAGAACTTGCAATTTTGACCAGGGCCCTGCTCTCTCTTGATTCAAAACGGCATTATAGCATGATGCAGAGTCTTTAGATGAGTTGCTTGCATTTGATTTGTATTTGACAAGGAAATATATGTAGTCATATCCATGATTAAATGCATACTGATAATTTATTATCGCAGAAATTCGTATCAGCGCACTGGATGCTGAATAGTCTAATAGTCTGTTATCGCTAGTTAGTATCAGCACCCGAGGTAGAAGAATAGACTCTATTGCTGCACGAGAACTGAAGTTGCCATATTTGTGAAAACTAAATATCGAAGAAGTGTACAAAGAGCATTCTTCACACACACTCTTCTTGTTGGTCAATAAGAAGATAACTATAACGAGTACCAAACTCATGCAGATGAAAATAGGTGCATGGCATAATCTTCGACACAAAAATAAGACATTTTTCAGCATCTGACCAACAAATAAAACAGTGAAATTAGCTCAAACTGATGAGGTTTACTTATTTAGTGATAATCTACAACCAAATATCGATAGTGTCTTCCAGTTAGTCATAAACTGATCCAAGAGGATACATTTTATTCAAAGAAGAGGAGAAAAATACTCTGCCTTTCGGCAACCTTATTGTACTGATGCTATCTGCAGACATTTCCATTTACTTTTTATTCCCTAAAAACAGGGTATCGGTGCGGTGTGGAGTGGATGTGGTATGATGCGGTGTGGAGTGAATGTGGTAGGATGCCGTGTGGGTGTAGATGTGTTGGTGTCGATTTCGATATGGTTAAAGTGAATATCCACACTCACACTCACATTAGCAACCATGCCTACATCCACATCCATATCCATATGTATACTCACACCCACATCTATACCGATACCCATACCCTTAACAATATTGAGACCAGTCTCAATTTGAGTTATTCTGAAGGTAAATAGAATATATTTGGACAAGAATGAGTAATGTATTTGAAAAGTAGGGGTATGGGTGTAGGTGTAGGGTATGAGTGTGGCTGTGGCTGTGGATGTGGGTGTGGGGTGTGCGTGTGCGTGTGCGTGT
>CAJNSZ010002205.1:0-17210 GCA_905329745.1 Rotaria sp. Silwood2
TTTGTCAAAATAGGCTTATGACACTTGTGTCGGTTCTCGAGGTGATCAACTATCGGGTGGTCAAAAGCAACGCATAGCGATCGGTCGAGTTTTAATTCGAAATCCAAAAGTAATCTTACTCGATGAAGCTACATCAGCACTCGATAGTGAAAATGAAAAAGCAAGAATGATTTTCGAATCTTATCTTCATTTTATTCTATTGATATAGATTGTAAACGAAACCTTGACTCGTGTAATAATTGGTCGTACATCGATTGTTGTAGCGCATCGTCTATCGACTTTACAATGGAAATATTGTCGAAAGGGGAACTCATCATCAATTACTGGCTAAAAGAAGCTATTATTACAAATTATCACAATGCATGAGAGAATGATAGATAGCTCAAAACAAGAATTACGTATTTTCTTTCTTGTTAGTTTTAATCGTGTCATCAACATAACCAAATAAAAAGGATCCAGGCGAGCAAAAGACTAATGTTTTTTCTAGTCATGACTCTATCTCAGGTCTAGTATTTTTCTCAAAAAGTCCTCCTCCTGGACTAGTCTGAAATCATTGATGGTCCAAAGTGCCCATCCTGCCTATGTAATTGACGGGCGTCATTATGTTTAACAGATCTAGTCTCTTTAGCAAAAAAACTCGTCTATGACGGGGTGTGGGTGTGGGGCGTGATGGTGTGAGTGTGAGTGTGGGTGTCGATGTGGTAGTTTTCGTGGTGCATACCCTGTTTCTCATAACTGCACTCATACACACACACACATATCCACACTAACACCCACAGCCATACCCACATTCACTGTCATGGCGACACCCACACAAACCCAGAGCCACACCCAAACGCACACTCCTCCACGCGAGCACCCACACCCTGAAATACATTCATACCCATCTCCAGACTCAGACCTCACACCCACACCCTCCCGCTGCCGACGCTCACCCCACTCCACACCCATTCTCACATTCATACAGCTGTCAGAGAGTGAAATTGTCGAACGATAGAAATCATTGGTAAAAATAAGGGAACAGCATCCCTGACGGTGAAAAAAAAACACTTTTGAAAACATAAGCTGTTTGCACGAATGGCGCACAAGCTGCAATTATTAGTGTTGGATTGGATGTTGACTCATCTGTTGCACATAAAAAATTGTTAGTTACTACATGCTCTCAAAAAGAGAGTCAAGCGTAGATTTATTATCTAATATATATTAACTTGTTCCAACTTCAAATCAACCGTAGGATCAAAATCGTAAGTAAGTTTTTAACAACACCAAAAAACGTCGCTCTCTATTCATCTTAACGTTAATCTAATCAAGAAGAACCATTGAAGTGCTGTGCATTGCGGCTGTTTGAGAAAAACCCATTTTTTATTTTATGCAGACAGCAAGAGAGAGAGAAATGGTTGCTATGTTGTGCTAGAAAGCAGCTAATAACTTTCATTTATTATTTAACTTTAGTAGTGCCTGTTATGCAAACTGCACAGGCGAAGGTGAGTATATGATTTTAGTCAATCCATCTAGACCTACTTGTCAAAAAATTAGCGCCTTTATGGACAGTGTTCTCCTTGGAGCCTATACCCTGCACATATCCAACTAGTGAGGGAAACGAGAATCTGTGCTTATACTCGCCAAATTGACGGTCGTTGTTATGTGTTGCTATCAGCGCGACAACAGCGAGATGGAATGACGATAAAACGGAGACAAAGACAATACCTTTTCGCATGGAGCGGAACCACGCATGTCCTGCTTTTCGAGCAGTTTTACTACCACTGTACTAGAAAAGTTATCTTTTCTCCATCTTATGACGGGAGAGCAACACTTCAGTTCTAACAGTCGTACGTTGTTGCTTTGATGGAAAGCTAGTT
Source organism: Rotaria sp. Silwood2 (assembly GCA_905329745.1). Taxonomy (NCBI): domain Eukaryota; kingdom Metazoa; phylum Rotifera; class Eurotatoria; order Philodinida; family Philodinidae; genus Rotaria; species Rotaria sp. Silwood2. The sequence goes on from CAJNSZ010002205.1 coordinate 1,860, forward strand.
CGTCAGTTGCATAAAAATTAAGAAAAATGAGATCCATAACAAATCATACTATGGGGTGTTTCATTTCAATCTGAATTTTAACACAAAAAAAGACACTCGATTTCAAAAAGAAGTGGGGGACTTGGGGATCTTTACAATTATTCATCATCTTCATAGCTATAGACCTCTTCTTTTAGGCATGAAGGACTAGGTGATCTTGGGAGTCTTTAGAATTATTTATTATATTTAGAGTTTGGGACCGCTGTGGATTTCATAAATGATGCTAAAGATCCCCAAGACTCTCTAGTGTTACCATCTCTAAAAAAAAGAGATGCATAGCTATGCATGTGATGAATAATTCTAAAGACCCTCAAGATCCCCTGATCCTCCGATCTCTAAAAAAAGGAGTCTCTGTCTGTTGTGATGATGGATAGTTTTGAAGACCCTGGATGTCTATCAGACATGAATCACTGAGATAGATTCTGCTTGTTAGTTAGGTTTTTGTCACTGATCTGTTCGATGCTCTGATCAGTTGCTTCAGTTTAAGTTATAGTGTACGGCCGTTGGATTGTGGCCAGGAATGATGTTCTTTTTCTCGGCCCCTAACCATCCGCTCGTTAGAAAAGTTGGCAGTCTTTTTTTTCCTCAAAATTCATTTTGAAATCAAAATGTTCATAGACTTCAACAAATGGATGCCTCTTATATGATATATCATATTGCAAAAAAAATAGCAGCACCATTAGAAACCCTGCTCAGTGAGGCCAGTGTGGATCTTAGTCGTCTTTTAACCTTCACGCAATCACACCCACACCCTTCTTGCTACCTAGGTTTGCTTCGAGCATTTTCGATGGCTTTTTAACATTGCGTTCTCTGCCTCTCGATTCGTTGTTATCATTGACGCAAAAAAAAATCGAGGGAGAAAAAGAGAAAAAAATACTTGCAAATCGAAAAGGTGCTTTTCTTCTGGATAAACACATAATCACTATAAAAAGTAATGAAAAAAGCTGGAACTCAGTAACACTTGATAAATATTTCAGTTCATTCTCTCAATTACGATAGCGTGATTAGATAAGTTCATTTTCTCACGTAAAATACCTTTTTGAGAAGCAGCTATTTCGCAGTCTATTAGAAAATTACCGTATTCTTACAGAGAAAGTAAGTTGGGATAATCAACAACATTGTCGACGTGGTTGTCTTGTGTACTCTATATCTCTTACATGGAAAGCCCTCAAATATGTCCCGGAATTTCAATGAAACTGATGTGGATTTGCTAGGTCAACTATAGTTACCTCAAGTATGAAAAAATTAGGTGCTCAGACTGTGCTGGTGAAAAATTATGACCGAAACATTTTCCAAAAAATCGATCCATTCTTCGCTATGTGGGTTATTTTGTTGAGAACTTTTTTCTAAAGAATTTTGTTTGATTCTCGTTCATGATCGTTAAAGCCAAATTGCGTGCTCTTTTAAAGGAGAAGAGTAGCTGTACAAGATAGTTTATCTCGTTTGTTTTCTCGTGAATGATCGAAGGGAAAAGATCGTGGAACTGTTTAAAGTTCATCCAGAACTGTGAGGCTTTTCTCGAGATATTTTCTTCTTTTTGAAAATATTCTGTTCGGAAATTGGCATACTGTCCAGGTATATTGCAACAGAAGTTGATGCGAAACAATACTCCATTAAGAATCAATATTTAAACGTTAGTTTAAAAAATAATAGATCAAACATGATTCACTAAGACAATTTGAAACCATCTCAGATAAATTTTTAAAAATTAAGGGCATATTGAGCCCGAACTACTTCTCTAAAATATAAACATTTTACAGAATGAAAAAAACGCAGATCAAACATAGGAAAGAAAAATTCGAAATACTTTAGCTGACGTATACTCTATCTATAGCTCTAACGACAGAACGAAAAGAATGTCGCACTCACATAACCAATATGCAGAATGAAAAAACAGAAAGTGAAATGAAATCGAGTATATGAACAGGAAAGCGTACAACCATAAAAAAGCCACATTAGTCTCAACTAAAATGAAAGAAAACGTCATCCGATCCATATAACATGCGGTGCAAAACTCTTTGGACAAATGTCGAGGTTTACAGTTCAGTCATTTTACAAGTTGCAAAGCTACGCTTTTTTTATTAGAAAGAGCACAATAATATTACAAAAAGTGTATTTATAAAACTGAATATAGTCCTTCTCGCCACATAGCCCGAAGCTATTTTCAAACACCCTCAATCATGACTTGCAACATTTTTTGATCAAGTTCTTTTGCTTTCTCTTTGATCCTTCAAATTAATTCATCCAAGGTTTTTGCTTCCAAATTATTTTCATATACTTTTCGTTCGAGTAGAGTTCAAATGGTTTCAACTGGACGGGCTTGGGGTACGTTTGGAGGATTATCTCGACGACGAACAAACGGTATATTCTTCTCGCTTAAACGTTCCTAAACAGTATTTGAATAATGAGCACTCGCCAAATCGGGCCAGAAGAAATAATTTCCATGATAATGATACTTTTTGATAAAAGGAAGAAGTCTTTTATTGATACATTCATCGAGATATGTGATTTGACGAACAGCTTGCTTGCTTCTGTGAACGTACACATCAGAAACACCTTTAGAGGATAAGGCGATCCAAATCATCACCTTCGGTTCGAATTTTTTCGTCTTTTGAAACGTAATCCCCAGACGAGCTGTAGCTGGATCAGTAGAAAAAAAAATGATTGCCGCTTACTTTATCTCCACTTAATTTGAAGTATTTTTCATCATCTAAAATCAGATCACAGTCATTCAACAATTTACGATACAATTTGTCACAGTTTTTTGTTGCTCCTTTTTCTTGATCTTCATTGTCCATTTCAGGGTCTCGTCGACGTTTTCTAATAAGGTCAGACGTTCTTCTTCGAAGATTACGTGAAATGGTTGAGTGGTGTACTTGAAAACGTCGTGCTATTTGACGTTGACCAAGACCACATCGATTGCTTACAGATTTGACGATACCTTTCAAAGTTTTGTTGGATAATTTCATCGGACGATTACTTCGAGGCTGATCTTTCGTGGTCCGATATTTCAAATACTTGTTTAATACATAATATATGGTATTTCGTGGAATATTTTGTTTTTTTTAATAGTTTTCTGTAGCTTTTACAGACGTATTAGAAGAATCACAAGAGAAGTTGCAAATACGTTGTGCGAGGGCTTCTCTTTCGTCACATGTCATTTTGTTGTGAACAAGCAGTAACAATTAGTCGTACACCGTTCGAAAGGGAACAGAAAGAGCTATCAGCTGATTATAAAATGTTCAGCCAAACACGTGTTGATCCGTTCAAAAATGGGCTTGACATTTGTCCAAAGACTTTTGCACCGCATGTTAAAATGCGACAACCTCTAGGAAAATATCAAATAAGTGGACATTTTCAGAACACTGGTGATTCATTTTGATGTCGATGAGTTGCTTTGCAATCAACCATACTGCACACAGCAGAATACATTGATATACTCAACAGAATCATCTTTTGCCTCAAAACTGCAAAATATAAAACACCAGAGAAGTCTCATTTATGAATAAAAATGGAATAGAAATACATTGAGAAGTGAGTTGTTTTCTGATGCCCATTGGTTAATCATCAGAAGTCAAAATGTAATTACTAATGACGATATAAATATCTGCAGTTCATCCCGAACACGTAAATTCAAACTCGTAAACTTCTACATACAAGAACAACACCTATTTCTACCAGATACCATTTTCGAGCTTAACTACGATAAGATCAAGAACAAATCAGCATAGGTCATAATGCATAGTATGAATAAACAATCGAATACAAACAATGGGTTCATGGCATACCCGAAGCTTTCTGATCATCCAAAGCACTACTATCAACATATATACCTATCTCATACATTCCTGTTATTTTACTGCATAGAAGTTAAAAGCGGATTGTTATTGATTTTCCTAGTCAATATGAAATTCAGAATAAAAAACTTGTTCATTATTATCGTAACTTGATGCATTTCATTGTCAAATTCGTATCATCTTCTTTATTCCTACATAATAACATCAATATATAATGATACATATAACTTTTTAGCTTCAACTTTTAACTACATAGATTCATATTTATAATTTAAGTGGATGATGTTCTATTATTCACCTTTTCTCATGCCATACGATCTTAGACCTATCACGATAGAATGTAATAAGGTTGATGACGTCAAAGATTTGCGATATTGTATTGATAAAATTGTAGTTACTATATGCTGTTACAGATCACAGTTCTTACAAGACCCTCATACTCAAGATAAAATATATTACGGTTCTCAAGCAGTTTCATATTCGGTTTTTATCATGAACTTTTAACTTATTGTTTCGTATAAGTTGCTTCATGTTTTTCTACAATTGTCATAAGGTTGAAAATGATCATCGGAATACCAAAAATGTCCTTGTTGTTTTTTCTTGTTTCTTTTAACTAAAATGAAAAAGCTTTTACATTATCTATTGTCCTCATGATTTGTATTATATGGATCTCAAGCTACATGTTCGTATTCATACATATTACTCTATCATTGTTTATGTTTGTTCATGAATAAGTGAGAAATTCCCATCGCTTTCTTCAGCAGTCACTGGTTATTGTGTTTTTATCAGCAAGAAGTGTATATTCTTCCCACATTCCACCGCGAAAAGATTAATCGTTCTCGTCTTCTCTGTGCTCGTATATGGGACACAGTATTAAGGAAACCCATAGCATGATATGACTCATTTTCTTCGTTGGCGATCTTTCCCAGCACCCTTAAATACATATGTCTTCGTCATTGTTTTTGTTTCCTCATGGGTAAGTGGAAAATTCTCATCGCTTGCTCGAACGATCACTTGTTATTGTGCTTCTATCAGTAGCCAGTGTATATCCTTCCCACACTCCACTGCGAAAAGATTCATCGTTCTCGTTCTCTGTATTTGTATATGTCATACAATACCAGGGAAATCCCCAGCATGATATGACTCATTTTCTCCGTTTGCAATCTTTGCTAGTGCCCTTAAATACATAGTACCACGACATTACTTCTGTGTTTCTTACACATTAGATATGATACATTCAATATGATCTATTGATAAGTCAACCTGGCAATAATGTTAGTCAACAATGAGACATACAGCGTACAATGGACTTTATATTGGTTTAGGCAAAACTTCATAGGTATGAGGATAGTGTTTTTTTTTATCTTGTGTCCTTAAAAAAGGGTACATGATGGTTGAGAATACCACTGTATGAAATATAGTAGTGGTGTACGAGATACGGTTTTCCTTTGTCACCTTTTTTATGTACAACTTCCTTGCTAATGCAAGAATCAGTTGGAGAGATAGAAGCTGAAAAAAAAACACTTCCACTAGTATGATAGATTACAATAGTTACAGTCATGACTTTTAGAAAAGTAAAAGAACGTTCTTGCCGTTTTTCGTTGTCAGAATGCCGAAGTAAAAACAAGGTGAACAGTCTTTGTTTTATAGGAAAGTACTTTACTTGATATACTTAGGGCATATCAAAAGTAGTAGCGATCCTGTCTCAATTTCGTATAAACGGCTTGAGAAAATTTTGTTTTTATATAGACTGATACTAAAAACAAAGCTCTACATTTCTATACTATATGATCATTATTCATCTAATATCATCACAATAAAATTTCCGTTAGACTTGTTTAGCTACGATATGTAATGATAGCATTAGTGCATATTGACTTCGATGAGTATTCTTATCTTGATCTTTTCTTTGTTCTTGAGGATGAAGGTGAGAATGATGGTTTCATGAACTATTTGAGTAAATAAGAATATAAAAGCATTCGATAGACGAGACGTCATTTTACAGGATATCTCTTCTCTTACGGATCCTCATCTGGTGACCATCGGCGATCATGTTCGCCTCAACACGGCTGCCTGTATTCAGGTGATATATCGTTGTAGTACGTTTTCATTTTCATTTTTGCTTGCATATTTGCTTCAGTGTCGCACATTCGAACAACGCCTGTACAAAGTGGCGCCTGTCGTCGTGAATCATTCAAGCGTGCTCGTGAGTCGTTCAAATGTTCTCCCAGGATCAATACTGCATGGACGAAATCGTCTTCTTCCTCTCACACTTGTCATGAAGAACGATCAACTGACTTTCAATACGGTTTGATCGGGAGTATCAGCGCGACAACTCACTTGAAGTGACTTTAATGCATTTTTGCTTTATTTTTTTCAGCCATTCGATTTTCATTAAACAACTTTCTTTTTTCTCAGATGAATTGCGAGAATTGCTGTTTCATTTTCACTCCAAGATATTATTTTCTATTGTTGTAAGCATAAGAATGTAATTGACACTTTGAGTTTTCCCATTTCACTAGTTTGCGATTGGATCAAATTTTGCGGATAGCCCAATTCTACATTTCCATCAATTAAATATGAGAAGCTTTAAAGAAGAAATCATTTCATTTGTAACAGTTATCGGGGATATTATTCAGCAACTGCGAGCATAGAAGACGTAGGATTGATTAATTAAAAATGTCCACTGTCTATACTCAATGAAAATCATGCAAACTAAATTAAGAAAAAGTATATAGGATGAGTATTAAAGAAGTGTTAATTATTGTCAGAGATCGCTTTATTACTCCCGATTGGAAGGTGATCAAACCTTTAGTTTTGCATAGGTTTGAAGAATTACGATTGCCGGTTAGAATTCTCTTCTTACAGTTCATATAGATCTGCGCGAGTTAATTGTTTGTTTTATATGGTAAAAGCTGCAGATCGTTCGATGTTTTCTTCTCCCTGTTTACTCCAAAATATCCACTCCACTTCTATTTCGTATAGGATAATGATTTCTTCCTATTGTCATCGTAGAAGAACTGCATCGATTGATTAAGAGTTATTGGCTTACATTCTTATTTCATAACCTATGTTAATCTCTGACTGCGATTAACTTCTACCAGTACTAATGTTTTGTCTGTTTCAGTATAATAATAATGTCTACTGACAAAAACACCATCTGTAATGATGAGTTGCTGAAGACCGATAATTCCACAGACGATTTTGGCAATAAATCAACGTCATTCAAAATGCCTCGTGCTCCACCTCATGTGTATTCGTGCTTCGTGGTCAACCGAACTGCTCAACCAATCGAATGTAGTCTGAAGTATGATGGGCGTCCGGGTGAGGACAAGTTCGACGAAATAGTCAATGTGAACATTCCCGGTAATGCTGAACACTACTTTTCTCGACAGTTCTTTCAACCTGACCTCCCGGACTCGTACTGCAAATGGATTAAGATTATAACTCATATTCGAGTGAAAAAAGCGAATGGTAAAATATTGGAAGTCGATTATCCGTTCGAGCAAGTCCACTGTCCGATTCGGAATTGGGAGTTTCACGTCAAGGACGAGGGTGACATTCTTTCGAAGCCACCTACTCGTGTGGTCAACGTGCTCAAATACGAAAATCTTGACCGTTACGAATGTTAAAAATACAGACACTGATTCTCTCTTTTTGTATCCCTAATCTGGTTTTATTCTAAGGAGATAATAAATTAATCATGACGGAACAGTACTTTTTTTAAATAGGTACAAATCTACCTGCGTACGAATGAACGTAATCTGAAGAAAGTTCTAGTGCTGCAAAAATTAAAGTAAGCTTACAATCGGCTGAAAGAAAAACTGATAATAGGCGTGCGTACGCTACACATATGATTACTCGTTTTGGCGAACTCGTAGAAACAAATACACATCTGCTAGTACTTTTGGCATTATGCACAATTAAACGAATTTCTAACTCTGAACATCAAGTTCTCGTATATGCATCATAGATATCATAGGATTAGTCATCTATGTAAGTGTTCTGTCAGTACTCATGGTAATTCCACGGGCCAGAAAATTTTCCGATAACAGCCAATATTTCATCGGCATCAGAGGTTTTTCGCCGATGTAGCATTTTTTCCTAGTAGTCGATTCTAACTCTGTTTCGAGTTATCCATAGGAGAGACTCAGGTATGATATTGCTTGAATATAGTCATATATTCAATAGAGGCTTTGTTGAATAGAATAACATTTACGTCCATTTTTATCGTACAGCTGCTGTATGAATCAATAGCACCTGAGGTCTTTATTTCTGGAACACAAAATAGCTTGTGTTGCAGTTCGGTACAGTCCTATAATGTCGAATCATGTGAATAATTCCACTGATTTGCAACTGTACGTTGTGGTAAATTACGAGCTAGAAAAACTAAACACAGAATATTGCAGTTTTTAGACGTACGCGACCATGTATCTAACTGAGGTGAGATCAACTAATCTTGAATATACTTCTCAAATTGCTACAGCAATCAAAGCGACGAATGAGTTCAGGAGAAAAATCAAACGCTTTTGCTGCAAATCGATTTTAATAATAAAATCTAGCTTTTATCAACACCTTGTGAAATCGGAGTTGTGCGCGAAAAAAGAGAAATTTTGCCCGTGAACATGTTTCGGTAGCAACTTTCCGTATGGCAGAAATATTTCCTTTTCCAATCGAATTATATGCTCGTAAGTCGAGTGTCGTTGATATTTCTCAATTTATGTACCAAAAAACAAAAGACGACATGGATTACTTTTTGCTAGTATTTTCGTTGTTAAGAACTTGTTGCCAGATGAAATACAATCATTCAAGATAGTTTACCGAATTGAGCAATTCTATACTGATTGACTATATGTACACAACCATATCAACTCATATTACTCTGCTTATGTTTAGATACGAAGTTCGATTGGTTCACACATCTTCACTTATTATTTTGAACTAAATATTGCCCGATAATTCACACATTATCCGATGCAGAATTATTTGCTCTATTGAAAAAACTAAAAATTACTAAAAACGAATATTGGACGGAGAAGATTTTAGTGAAACTTCTAGAAAATTTCAAAATCGTAACGAAATTAGATTTAGCCGCTCTCATGAAAGACTTAAGCTTAGTTTGATAGTTTGACTTGATATTGTTGAAATGACGAATTTTCCATCGAAAAGTTGGAACTCGCACAGTTGCAGAGATTTCAATTTATATAAGAATGAAGAAACTACGCATGATACGATGACAAGTTCGAATCTTGCGTAAGAATTCGTGGTCAAGTATGTTGAGCATCTATGATTGCATATAAATCTATTTCAATTTCTGTGAAAGCTTATGACAGTTAATCGAAAATTGACTTTGAACATCTTCCATCATTGATTAAATTCATAATGATGAGATCGATCGAACTGCTTTCACACATTCGAGTGATACAAGCCAACTACGTATATATGTCAAGTGTTCATTTGAAAGAATAATATGAACTACATCGAATCAATTAGGAATGATGTTAAGGACGTGAGTAGCGAAATAATTTCATTTTCGTTATGTCATTCATTAGAGAAAAAGAGATTTCGTTGTGTTTCGTCGTCTTACAATATCGTCGTCAGACACGACAGTGGACAAGAAGAGAAAAGTGAGCTCTCAAAGGCACAACCAACGAAATGCAGTTCTTTAAAAATAACAAAGTTATCAGTACAATTGCTACAGGATTCGACTTTGAAACACAATGATGCCACTTAGCTCATGACGATGTAACCATGTCACAACGATCGTATTTCACAAAAAGTCCAGAATATTGAAACATTTTTCAGACCGTCACAGAGCATGTCAACATGTCTTTTTTATTATTTTGGAACATGATCGTTACATTACAATGTAAAGTGATTCCGTCGCATTTCACATCTTTTATTTTGTACCGATCACATCGAATACTATTTTCCACGTAGTTCATTCCGATGAGTTAAAATATTTTGCTAAAGACATAATTGTTTCATCATTTTCTCGCGTTCACTTCATGCACTACTCTTGATGAAAAAGACATATAGAGAGAATATGGTTCCTTCTTCGATATTACTATTACTCGACTGAACAGAAAGAATAATTTACAAGAACACTTAATGACTCGCTGCACAGAATGATAGAATTTGAATGCACCTACAACTACTTTGCATTGAGCGCACCGCTCTCAGAAAATGTATGTGCTTGGATCGAAAATCTTCCGTTTATGAAAACTGAAGAAACAAATCGAATGATAAGTATGAAAAGAGAGTCGATAGTAATAAACAATAAAATAATGAAAGAGCAGTATATATATTCTACATAAATAGTTTATTTGTTATGATTTGTTAGAGATATTCATTGTATTAGAGTTTATCTATTGTTATTAGTTGTCAATGTTTTTAGGCTATTAATTAGTTGATGATTACTGATCACTAATTAGGTTTTAAATTCATTGATCGTTGAATATATCTGGTTCATAACTTCATGAATTAAGCTTATCTGATTGATGATTAATCTTAATCCTAATTACAGTGTATAGTCAATGCTTGTTCAGATATCCACAGTTCATATTGTTCAAATCTTGGCTATTGTTTGTTTTGGAATAAAAGTAGATATTCAAGGAATGATATCTTAACACTGTTGATGATAACAGTACGTTTCTCAAAAGGTCGAAAATTTTAGTCTATTGACGCACAATTCATATACTGCTATTATTCATTGTTTAGTTCTATCGAATTGAATGAATTCTGTTAATAATAATCAAAAGTCTCTTTACTTATCTAATTACGGGTGTGGTCTTAACTTCACTCTTTGAATGTTTTATTTCTATCTAGGTAACCCTATTTGGCAAACTCATTTAATTAATATTTACCGATTCGGTCTTCACATGTGCTAGTAGTTACCAAGATTCAATGACTTAATGTAGAAGAGAAAATTTTCCTTATTCATTTAGTATTCATAAAAAGTATTGAGATTTAGCCTAACTTTTTTTCTTCAAGTTTCTTTAGAACACATTATTAAACTCCATATACACACATAGGCATCAAAGAAGAGGAGAAAAAAACGTTAAAACGAAGAGAGGAAATGAACGAGAGAACATAAAGAAGACAATACACATCGATGACAAAATATGATCTAGTATTATCTTTGCATTTCATAGACAATAGCTTTTATCGAAATTTTATTGTTATGATTCTAGTTGAGGAATGATCAAATATTACGGAAATGTAAAGCATTCTTTTTTTCTATAGGACCATATGCAGAGAAAATTTCTTTAAGCTTTTTATAAAGAATTAAAGTATCTCTGCCACTATTTTTGGTATGGTCTAAGTAATATCTTCACCTTCCAAAACAAGTATTCATCATAGTGAGCCTCTTTCTCAATCAAATCGATGATCAAGGAACACGACATCTTCGCCAAGGTCTAGAACAAAACGCAGTAATATCCCTACTTTCTCTATCTGTCATTCACTGCCTGTTCAGAACAGACACTACACACACTGTACCTCGGGAGTAATGGAATCGATTATCAAAGAACCCAACATCTTGCCCGTACTATAAAACAAAATCGAATACAATTGGGATTTGGGCGTGATGGCATGACCGACTTCTAAACTGAAGCTTCTAATAGTGAACATGAAGATATCAACGTGTGTAAAAGTGCTTGTAAATGTATGCGGCTTTTATTCATCTACATTCATGCCTATTTCGTTTCAATATTTTAGAAGAATTTCAATTGTGCTGCTCGTTTAACTACGTTTGTTTTGTTCTTTTTTGTTTTCGCTTGATTGGTTTTGAAACAGAACTACAGTGTTTGCTTTTCATTGTGAACCAATACAGCTTTAGAAGGATGGGAATTGAGAATGGCTACAAAAAGTGTCTTTTGACTGAGCTTTATTTCAAATGATGAAACAAGCTTTCTATTGCTTTTCGAATCTCTGTGTACTCGATGTAATGAAGTGAAATCATACGGAGATATTCATCATGGATATTGAATTGTAGATCGATCAGTTTTGATTTCAGAAAAATGAATGCTGCGTATAAGTGAACAATTGAATAATTAAGATCATCACAGAAAGTGGATATATCATGTAATTCTGTTTGACCCAAAGAGGCTACCTGTCTAGTATTTTTGAGTTAGTGAATAAGAATCTACATCCGACCCTTAAACTACTGGTGAATAAAGATGTAGCATCTTTCAGATATTCGATCCATGGATTAGTGACGTGGGAAGCGTCATTTGAAAATCAATTCATAGGTTTCTATAAGTTGACGAAGTTAACTTCAAAAAATGAATTTTCTATGAGTTTGTTCGTTTGTTGTAGCATGGCTTAGCTGTGGCCGTATTAAATTAGGCTTAATTGTCATTGTTTTGTTTTCATTTTTTAAATAAACTATATATAAGATCAGGTCATATAATGGCAGCATCTAATAGCTACTACATGACAATTTAAAACACTGGTAATCAGAGTATGGATGCAAGGATAGATTTTCTCTATCCTCACATCCACAGCCGGAAATGGACGTTTTTTCTGGAAAAACCTATCAGATTCGACCTGGATTTGGTTGGAATCTTAACGACTGGATTCCGGATCGAATTGCATCGGAAAAGATCCAATTAGTTCCTGTCGAATCCGATTATCCAATATTCTCAAAATTTCTTAGATCTTTCTCTTGGAAAGAAATGGATAATACGAGATTTCATAATGGATCTAGCGGGAAGTTCATTGAAATCTGACTACCAAATTTGGAATAGAATTGTATCGAAAACATGCCAGCCCAATTATTTAAAATTCACTTATCGGACCGCGTTAAATGTAGCGAAATGTAGGTATGTAGCCAATTGAAAAGTGTTAAAATTCATCAACTTCCAATAGTAAATCCTAAAGCAGATTATTCCAAAAAAATCCGTTGATACTTTTTCTAATTCAATGTAGGCAGGCACTTCTCCGACTGTTCAATCACTTTTATCTTGACTGTTTGTTTATTAATCAGCATATTTTACTGATTTATTACATATGATACAATGATCTAGTTTTTCACGTCTTCTGAGCGGAGATTTGCATACATCACTATATTCAATTTTCAAGAACTTAACTATGACAATATATTTTACATTTTCACTAAATAAGTTTTGGTCGAGTCGCAATTCATACCTTTCGATAGATATTTAGTATTGTCTATTATCTAAAAGTTTAAAGAAAAATCGATCTTCAGTGAGAAAGATATGAATCTATTTTCGTGATACCAATTAATAGTCCGATTATAAGATGCATGATTAATATAAACTCTCTCTCTCTCTCTCTCGGACAAAATGAACCTTTTTTCATCACCTAATACGCTGTATTAAAACAAAAACAAAATACACCACAAGATGCAGCGTGAAAAACTCTACAATCTATAAAGGATAGCTTATTTTATAATTGCACTTTTTTCTCAGAATGGACAAAATTCTGTACGACTGATTTTTGGCGCTGCGAACAAGATCATTTTTTGATATATGATCAGTTTCTTTTCTTATTGTTTTGGTTAATGAGTTGTATTGAAAGTCATTTTCGTTGACCTAAGAATGGGATAAAATTAAAAAACATGATTCATTAATTGATCACATAAGAAAAGAAATTCGCCGTGTACCAAAAAATTACTTTTTTCGAAGTGTCACAAATTAATGGCTCGGAATTCTGTCATTTTGAGAACAAAAAGCGCAACTATAAAATAAGCTGTTCTTTGTAGATTGCAGAGTTTTTCACGTTGTATCTTGTAGTATATTTCATTTTTTTAACATAGCGTATTAAGTAATGAAAAAATGAATTGGGAAAAGGTACTTTTTTGTCTGTGAGAGACAAGAAGTATCAATTTGCTTTAAGTACCATCGAAATTTTCTTTAAATTTTATAACTCAGTCATCATATATGTTCCAACTACAAATATTTAAGTCTATGGCCTGTATATCTACCTTATTCTACACTTATAAATAACTTGCTGATGATGTATTCTTTAGTGCGAGTCTTGTAAGTCGATGGTTCATTTTTATTAACGCAAATATGAGTATCTAAAGACCAATGCATAATCCACATCATTTATCAAACAGTTGATAGAAGCTAAAAATTACAGAGTAACCGATCATTTGATTCTGGTACATAAACAGATGCTATATTGATATTATAGATGAAATCGGACAATGAAATCTTGTTCTATAATGAACTGTCGCAAGTTGATAACTTAAACCATGAATTTGAAATATCTGAGCGATTGTGTGCTGAAATTCAACATGTAGTTTTCTAATAAAAAATAACAGCGATTGAAATTCCCATCACTATTTTTTTAATATAAAACCATACATTGAATATTAGTACACAATGGTTCAGATATTTCAAATTCATGATACAAGGTAGTAATTTGCAAGAGTTTGTATAAAATAAAATTTCATTGTAAGAATGGATCTATTACCGATAGAAGAGCCAAGAATTTTGTAAGGAAGGTGATGTATATCAGCAACAAAATAATTTTTTTCTTTTGTGAAAAATTTGTTATATTCATGCCTTCTCCAGATATTTCTTGGTCAAGAAAGTACGCAGACATCCCTTGCACCTTCCTGACTACAACCCTCATCACCGATAGACCAGTCAAACCCGTGTATTGATCGTCAAAAAAATTAGATCGTCTATTCGAATGACTGCAAAGGAAGTTTTTTTTCATAATCAAACATTTCGAAATTGAAACAGCTATAAATAATTAGATATTAGTCAACTATCTTTTTTATTATCATCAGCAAATACTAACTATTTTTTTTATTTAATATAAAAATGTTTTGCTTTACAACGATGAACTCGGATTATTCAGTAATGGAAAAAGTCCTGTATCGGCTGCAGACGTTTTAATTAGTTGTTGAATTTGTTTAAACTTTGGGTGACTAGCATCTTGCGTAAGTTGAAGAACAATTGACTCAAATGTTGTTAAAAAAGCACCAGCTTGACGCATATGATCAAATGCATACATTCTAAATCATCATTATTATGTAATTATATAAAATAAAATAGATATAAATACCTATCAGTAAGTGATCGAGATGAAACAGCATCAACAACAACATATACACGATAACCTTGTGATAGAAGATCAATTGCTGTTTGTAATACGCAAACATGAGCTTCGATACCACAGATAATAGCTGTATTAAAATCTATATAGAAAAAAATTTGTTTAAATATTAATCACGAACATAAAAACTTTCATCTTTATTTAAAAAGAAAATAGATGACTTAGATTAGACATCTTTTTTTTGTCTAAACCAGAGCTGGAACCGGTCCGGTTGAAAAAGCCAACCGGGCCGGATGAAACCGGAATTTCACCGGTATGCGTTTCTAAGAAAAATTTGTTGCTTAACGATATTTTTGAAAATTAATGCTAAAAAGTTGTCTAGATTTGTGCTTGAGAATGTGCAAAAAGGCTCAAAACATCTCATTTTAATTAAAGCAGGAGATTTACGAGAAAGAAAAACTATTTCTGATTCTTGCTTTTG
>CAJNSZ010002206.1:0-17209 GCA_905329745.1 Rotaria sp. Silwood2
GGGGAAATTTTCGAAATTCATCTCGGTTTATTTATGCAAACATTGATTAGATCTTCTATTGGTCTATTTTCTTTTCTTCTCATTAAACTTCTGAAAATGCCATACGCGTCTTTATTGTAGTATCAGCATCGTCTACCTTTGTTTACGTTCATCATGCATATTACTATCTCCTTCACCCTGTCTCTTTGTGCCTATTCATAATACAATACACATTAGTTGCTTTCTTTTTTTTTCTTTCTGTACTTTTCCTAACAGAATTTCATCACTTACTGTTTTTCTCTATTGCTACATACAGTTGCTATTGCATGTGTGCAAGTTTGCCTAACCCAGGTCAAAACATTAGACGTAAGAGCTTGTAAGATAGGGCGTGGGTGTTTATTTGAATCGGAGTGATGCTGATGCAATTGTCGGGGTCTGGAGGTATTCGTATCGGTGGATGTGTGGCTATTGGTGGCAGTGGATGTGCGGGTATGGGTTTATCAAAGTTCAACAACCACACCCACACCCTATGTTGAATAGCTAATGCAGCCATTTTATTACGTATTTTGTAAATGCATACAGTACTGAATCGATCGTTCACATCCATGTTCTTCATACAAAACTTTGATACTATCTCTGTGTTCTTCGTTGCCGACGAAAGTGTTTTATTTAAAACTTTTTATTACAATCTTGTATTTCTGTACATCATTAGTAGTAATCGTCATACCACGAAACACTTCTCGAATGTATGATAATGTGCCAAATTGTGACTGATGAGCAATTATTCCAATATAGTACGTTCGACTAAGATTCTCTTTAGTAGTTAGGTTTTCAAGCTGCACGTGCGTTAGATGAAGATTTAACGCAGAATAAAAATCTGCGTCAGCTGTATACGCTGTTAACAAATAAGCGGGATCTTTTTCATTGATTGCTTTATCGAAATATTTTCTTATTTTATTGATGCCATCTACATCTTTTAATTCTTTTTCAAGGTAATTTTGTCTTATATAAGCAATCAGTTTATAAAACTACGTGTCTTCACCATATGGTTCTAGTTTTTTAGAATATTGGTGTGCTTTGTAATCGACATCACTCGTTTCAAGAATCCACTCTACAGAGTTGCTGAAAAAACGCTTCTGATGCATGCGACGGCGCATTATCTTTTTAATTGTGTCGGTGTTGGCTTCATCAAGCGAAATACAATTATATTTATTTAATGTTGAATAACTAGTCCCTTTCTCAAGTAACAGTTCAACAATTCTCCAATGTCTCCGATATGCAGCTACGTGGAGTGCAGTAGAGCGATTTGGTTCGATTCGATTGATTTCTTCCATTGATAAGGTCTCCCAATAATGTTCAACGAAACTGATGTCATTTGCTCGGCATCTATCATGAAAAGGACTGGTTCTTGACTGGTCAGATGATGAACCTATCAAGAAGCAGAGTTTTTTACAGTTATTTTTGGAACAATAAGTCTTTTTGTAAATTTGAGATATTGAAAAACATCAACGTCTTCTGTAAATTTTTAAATCAGATATTTCGTTAAAAAGCAAGTACCGATCTGATAAAATTCACACCTATCTATCCATTCATTTAGAATGTTATCGGTATTTTCCAAACTTCTAGACGATATTCATTTCTTTCGTATCGTTTCCACGCTGCTTTCAGTCATTATGTCGATTGATTGCACATAATGCAATAACCAAGGTATTGTTTTCCAGTTTATTGATTGCTTCGGTGATTTCTTGTTTCGACTCTTTTGTTTTCTTCTCGGTCCATGAGGAACATTTGGAGGCAGTCATTCTTTCTCCTCATCTGAACGTCTCCTTATCTAAGGCAAAACTTTGCTGAGATCATGATAGTGAGACAAATGAATATTTGAGATCTGGTTTTTTTTGAATTCGCTTTATTTTAGGAGCTATAAAAACGTGGGTAGGTGTATGAGAGATCAATATAAACACCCACAACCTCCAATTATGATGATCACTGTACATAAGATCGACCAAGTAGACATCAACATCACTACTCAAGAAGAAGATGAGCAAGATTCAAATAATTATTCGTCAGGTAAAACATTTAATGAAGAATATTCGCTACGAATATGCTCATAGGATGAGTTGCTTGAGATGTTCACAGGTTCAACTAACCTAAAAAATAATTTTAAGTCTGTTTTAAATGAATAAGCTTTAGAAAACTGTATCACCCAAGAGAAAAAAAGATAGAAACGTTCATAAAAAAGATGACATTTTCTCTAAGAAGCGATCTATGAAGCGCGTTCAGGTAAATGGGGGAGGGAGGGGTTACTGAAAACTGGACACACCTGGTCAAAGAGGAGAGGAACCCAGCTTCGCACTAAAATAAAATGCGTCGCACTTATGTGTTGTGAATTATAGTGTCGCAGACTCAATGACGAAAATGTGTCGTGACTAGGAAGCGCCGTATATAAGTTTTTTTTTTCGTTGTCTGCTGTCTATTCATTCATCATTCTGTTTTGGACAAACAGATATATATAGGGAACGTGATTAAACATATGAAAATTACATATTTTCATACTAAATGTTTTTTAGATTATTTCTCAACTATTTATTAGTCGAGAGCATGTGGATCTTGATCCATGATCGAGAAAGGACTACCCTGAAGTGGTCTGATGGAGATTGGAGCAGCTCGAAGCTGGACAGATCCCAAGGTCTGATCTGTTTGATTATCAGAATAGAAATTATAAAATGAAATTGAATCGAAAGATATGTAATAATTTGCTTTTAAGGAAGAAAAATTCATAATGCGCTGTACAGTAAGTTCGAATCATGTTTTCAAAATGTGTCGCCAAGTGCGACACATTTTATTTTAGTGTGTTTACTTGAACGTTCAGAAAGTTGCTAGAAGTATTTTCTTTTTTTTCCAACTTTCTGGAAAATTTTGAAACTTAGTTAATTTTAAATAGGATTTTTTTAAAATAAAATAGTTGAAGATAGATATGGTTTTGAAATGATTGTAAAATAATGGTATATTAACTGCTTTTCAGATATGAACTAAATTATATGTTCGAATATCATTAGTGTTGAAATTGTCTCTCTTTTATATTATTGCTAGTTTCTACTCATAAAAGTTGAATGAATTCAAATATGAATAAGCTTTTAACAGATTATATTTTACGAAATGTTTATTGATTCATTTCTATTCTTGATACAATTATATAGTAAAAAAGAAGTAATTAATGTGAGCCAATCTTATATTAACATGAATTCTATTTTAGCCTTGATCAATGTTAGATTTGAGATTGAACTAGTGACACAATTGCGGATATGGAAAAAAAATTTGCTGCAAATCCCACATCAGTTTCTAAGTTCTTGTCAGATGCATTTTTCTGTTGGTGATCTATCATCGGACAATTTTATTTCAACATAATTAGTCATCATTTGACGAGCTAAGCGCAGATTTCATGAGAGATGAGCAACTTTTTACAGAAACTCTTCTCCAGCATAAAAAGATTCGTCAATGCTCAGATTGCTTCTTGATTCACCTGTTGATGGTTCCATGGACTAAAACACCATTGCTGTTCTATAGTTCATCAATAGCAATCAAGAACTGCCATATGCTTGAAAACTTATTAGATATTGTGATAAATGCTTCCTTGATCTCAGATTGAAGTAGTTCAATGCCGAGTTAAGATTCGTATAAGCCTATCGAGGATCGACCTTCCCAAGCAGACAATAAAAATCATATGATGGGTGGGACGAGCGATCGAAAATGGTTACATCGGAGAGCCATCTTCGACTTCTCGAGGAGCTTTTGATCCGTCGATAGTTATCGAAGTTTCGAATACTAGAGTAAAACAAAGATATCGAAAGAGCCGTATTGAGCGTTCCAGTAGAAACAAGCAGAGTTTAAAAGCAGTTTCAAGTGGTTAAGTTAATTTTGAGTTTGTGAAATTTCTTTAAAACGAGATTGGCAAATGTCTCCTTCATTAGACTACCTTAGAAGAATAATCTATATTGCAGGAATTTTGTTCTTAATTTCATAACTTTCTAGAAAGTAATTGACATAAAGTAATGAAAAACCACAAGTAAGAACAAAATATAAAGTGATGTTAAAGAAAACAAATCTTAACGAATATTGCTGTGAGTCTTTGAAAAAAATTATCAAAATTTATTTGACACCTTATCCCGAAACTCAATTATTTATCAAACGCCATATTTACAAATTATATTCCCTATACGGTATCTGAAACTCGCGAAAAAAACAATTCATTAGTTAGGCAGGTGAGAAATGTGTGTCTTTTTTTCGATTAAATTCTTTTTTACTACTTAGTAGTTTTTGAAAAATGTTATCAAATTTTAAAATGCAAACTGCTGTTAGACATGATGAATTTACATTTAGGAAAATTTATCAAATTCAAAACAGAAGCTGAAAAATTTAAATTCAACTTAAGTTCATTAAGATTGGGTATTTAAATTTACAGAAAAATGACATCCCTAAGTAGTATTCATTTAAGAAATGAAAAAATAATTTTCATAGAAGAAAAATAGTTAAAATTTAGCTTAGATATTGGTCGACTGTTTATCGCAATTATTCATGTTCTAATTTCTCCCTGCGCATTTATTGGATAGGTTTCGAAGACTCAACACTAAGACATTTATTAAAAAATTTCTTTATATTTTGATCTCTATCGGTTAGAATCGTTGGACTGGTGGAAAACTCTCTGTTTTACTGACCCGTCATCGAGCCTTCTATCTATCGGAACAACAATCCTTTCATTAATCTTAATGTTGAAATATAGATTTATCTAACGATTGAAGTTATCACTTACTTTAAATACGACTCTTAAGTTTCTCACTATAAAAAGCATCGACAACAATCGACTAACTACAGAATATTTATTGTATTACTACCATGCGATCGTGTATTGTGAATGTCACTTGAGAACTCAACAACTTAATATTTGAGTCAGAAAGAAAAAATATCTAATAACATGTTACATAGAAATACAATAATTAAAGTAAAGTAAAGATAGTTAGAGCAAATAAGATTAGATTTCGATTTTCGATAAAATGAAAAGAAAAAAAAAACAGATGCGCTGAAAAAACAATCTGATCCAAAGAACTGATTACTATAAATTTTCTTGGCATAGCTGTTTTTTCAAGTATCGACAAGAAGCATTTACAGGGTATTTCAAAAGAGTGTGAGTGCGAATGCAAGCTATCCTTGCATTCATACTCACATGTTATCTATGATTCATTATTTTCTGATCGAGATTAGCAGATTTTGTCTAGATTGTTTAATAGATTAGACAGTTGCACGTTGAAAAGCTTCCATTGATAATTTTCGAACTAAAAAATGGTGCACAATAACCAAGTCCTCAGAATAGTAGAGTCAGATTGGAACTATTTCCTGATATATAGCGTTCCGATTCGTGCTTATATTCGATCATTTTAACCAAATGCAAATTGCTCAGACAAGTTGATCATTTTTAGGCTTCATTAAAGTATTTATGTCAAGAGATACCTAAATATTACATGAAAAGAATTAAAACTTTAACTTTTCGTTATTGAAATTAAATCTTAGATTTGTGAATATCCTCCATCGACAAAAAGTTCAACGCCAGTCACAAAGCTGCTATCATCGGATGCGAGAAATACAACAACTTTGGCGATTTCATCAGGTGTGCCAATTCGATTCATCGGTGTCGCTGCTTGCCAAGTAGCATAATTCGCTTCAACTTCTTTTTCAGTAGCACCAATACTTCTCAATAGAGGGGTATCAATTGCACCGGGACTCAACGTATTCACTCGAATATTGCGCTTTTTCAGATCAAGAATCCAACAACGGGCAAAAGCACGAATAGCAGCCTTTGTTGCGCAATACACACTCATCGCTGGATCTGCTTTGATCGAAGAATTCGATCCATTGAGAATAATCGAGGCACCATCAACTAAAAGAGGCAACGCTTTTTGAACTGTGAATAGAAGACCTTTGACATTAACGTTGAATGTATCGTCGAAATGTTTTTCCGTAATTTCGCCGAACATGGCTAATGTGCAACTTGCTGCATTAGCGAAAATAATATCCAAGCGACCCTTTTCTTGTTTAATGATGTCGATTAATTTGTCCAAATCGGTCATATTCGAGACATCGCCTTGTACAGCGGTAATATTGACTGCACCGATTTTCTTCACAGCTTCATCGAGTTTTTCTTGTCGTCGTCCAGTGATAAAAACATGTTCGGCACCTTCGATAATGAAACGCAGAGCCGTTGCAAAACCAATGCCTTCAGAACCACCAGTGATCAGAGCTACTTTACCATCCAATTTCCCCATCGCTTTCTGTCGGATTATGGGCACCTTCAAAAGGTAATTGAAGTATGATTAGTGTTTTTTTTCTCCTTCTTCGTTCTGTTGAAGGTCGAAGAACAGGTGCGCAAACTTGATTGACAAAAAAAAATCGTTCTCTCCTCCTTATTATGTTTTTGTGTCGTAGTCTCAGCTTCACTAGAATGTAATGCACAATTTCTCAGGCTTCTGCAAATTTACAATTATTGAATAAAATATTCTTCTGAAAAATGAAACTGATTTTTTTTTGAAAAACTTTAGCAGACTTTGATCCACTGCCAGACAAACTATCAGTTTCAATATTATCTTTAAAATACATTATAGATGACACTTTTTTGAATATAACTCAAGAAATGCTGCTTCATTCGAGAACATCATGGGATGCTCTATCGCTTTTGAACTCTTCTTAAACTCATTGATAAACATTCATGAGATTAGAAGAATCTTATGAGGACTTTTGCCGTTATATCCTTGTGTCCTGAGATCAAGGCCGCCATGAAGACACCAGCACAGACAGAGATGGAAAACTTACCCATGTCGCAAAAACTGGATTGATAAAACCCCGGTAAACCGGCGTGGGCGTGAGTGCGATTGAAGAGAAGACCAGCACACACATCCATACCTACACCCACACGTAGAGTCCGTCGAGTTCAAAAATATCTAGGTCTGAGCCTGGACCCAGTGAAAACAAAACTGTTAGGCCCGGACCCGATCCATCAAATGTTTTGAACTCATACTAATGATTGTACTTAAGCTTTGAAATTACTCTGATGAAGATATTAAAGTGAAAGTAGCATAACTCAACTTTGATCTTTAAAATTAAAGTAAGCGTACTTTTAACTTTAACTTTAAAAATTTCATTCTTTCACAAACAAATATCATTTTCTCTCTTATAAATTTCGTTTTTATGAAGCAAAATAAGTTTTATACGAATACAAAGTTTTGTCAAAAAATCTGCTTTAATTTTAACTCTTTCAACATGAAATTCTAATTATGTTTCTTTTAACTTTAAAGTAAAGTTAAAGTGCTACCCCTAATCAACATCTGATTTATTAATCAATTATAAATCTAGATCGAAATGTACTCTTAAACTCTGAATCAAATTTTCTAATCGAATCTTATAGTCAATCCGAAGATATAACCAGAGATGGAATTGGTTTGAAAAAGTTAGACCGAACCGAATCGGCCGGTCTACCCATCTGACCAGTCCAGCAGTTACTGGCTGGTAACCGGCCCCGTTTCGATTTCTGGAAGAATGAATATATGCATTAAAGTATTTTTATAATTTTTCTAGTTAGACAACTATACCATTATCAATAACACTTGTTTTACTTTTCCCAGAATTATATGCATAAAAGTTTTCTTGCGGTCCGTACCCAATCAGTGTAAAAATTTTAGACCTGGACATGAATCCAGGCCCGGTAAAAACAATATTTTCGGACCCGAACCCGACGGCCTCTACCCACACCCACATGCTATCACACCTCACACTAGAGCCCGTCCGGTCCAACATTTTTGGACCCGGACCCGTACCGGAACTCGCTTTGTTGAAATTTTCATGGATCTGTATCTGGCCTTTAGAAAAGTTCGGAACCGGACCCGGTAAATAGAAAATTTTCAGAACCGAATCCGGACCTGATTAAATTAATTTTTTGGGCCCGGACCCGACGGGCTCTACCCCACACCCACACGCAACCACACCCAACATCCCACGTCCCATATCCACTCCCTCATTTACTGAAGCCAAAACCATTCATGATGATCGTTTCCTCGATTCCTGCGAAAGATTTGCGCATGATTGACTGCAACGAATGCCTATCCGTTGTCGCTATGAGAGCTCACCCGATGCTATTGATTTTGGAACCGAAGCTATCAAACGTTCGAAAAAATTGTATGAACGGTTTTTACATATGGCAATAAAATATCCACTGAAAGATAAGAATGAATTGTACCACCAATATATACGGTAACAGTTTTATCTTCAAAGAGAATAATGTTTTTGTACAAATGTATTTATACATATTCAGATAGGCATCATGTGACATGCACATATGCAGAAACCATTGAATTATGCAGCTGATTGTCTTCAGTTCGTTGGTTATATTATTTGTCATTCTCCGTGACTGATAATTGAGCACAAGAAAGTGAAATATCAACAGATCATCTATGTCAATACTGTTGAAGAAATATATCATTGGTGAATTTAGGACATTTAAAAAACAATTGCTTATGGTTTACATTTCTCTAATTAATCAATAGTAAACAAAATAAACTTGTGTCTTTAAAGTCTTTCTATAGCTGATAGTTGAGAGAGCATGGGTGGATGATTGGTGATCTTCTCTTCTCTCATTATCAGCTTATGTGTATCATTCATTAGACCGTTCTGTTCGATAAAATATTGGTATGTTGACTATTATTGAAATGCAATTCACTTTCAGATTTTACGAGGCATATTTCGTTTCTTGAGGCAATCAAAGCTTTAGTTTTCATATCTTGAGCAGAATATTTGATCAGCTCGAAGATTTACTATAGTTGAAATTTCTCTTCACAGCCTGACTAAATTATCGCTCGTTTGTCTTGGATTATTGTTACTGTTTCGAAATTCCAATAACATAATTCGTTTCATGAGTGACATTATTCGTATTTGTTTAATCAATGGCTGTGAGAGAGTTCTCAGTTTTCATAAAAATACAATTACGCACAGTGAACTGAATTCATCTTTCCCTTCAATGTTAGACGCGTCTTTGCAACAATCACACGCGAAAAGGTGCCTGGTTTTATTGTCTGATCACTGCATCATTAGCGGTATAAACTTTCTGAATCATACAAACTCTGTGTATTGTCCTTCAGTTTGATCTCAACGATTATGGGAATCTATTCAATAGTCAAGCATGATTATCTTTTAAAACATGTAATCAAAAAGAGAAATAGATGATATCTTGACTTTGACACAAAGAAGAAAATGAATTGTATTATGAACTTTCAGATGAAGTCATCGATAATTTCAAAAAAATCTGTGAGATTTCAATAAATGATCAAAACTTTTCGAACTAAGAGAGAGACAAATGGATTATTGACTTGAAGAAACGCTCGACCATTGATAAAAATGTTAGACATCTGGAAAAATACTAATCACATTTGTATTTGAAACGATTAATGTCAAATTGAATAATGAGGATAATGTGATTGTGAGTCTTCTACCGCCAACTCATGCATCCTTCGCCACCCCACATACTACATACGTAATCTGACTAGTAGACATTACCAAGTTTAAAATAGGCCCAATGGGGAACTCTCACCATAGGATATTTTCGAATTGAAAAGAGATTAGTGAGATCCATTTCTACTTGAACTCAAAATCGAGAAACTTATGGTATGATTATTATATGTACTTCAAAAGTGAGGAGAAACGATCAAGAGCGATTGGTATAGCATCTCTTTAATTTCTTATGTCAGAAGTCAGTTTCTTCTTGTACATCCCACATCAATTACATTTTGCACTTTATTTTTCACTCTCTTTCGACATTTTGATATTTTTCTCTTTCTACTCCCCAGTTTAGAAGCAATAAACACATGTATTCGATTACAAAATAGAACTACACATATAAAATAAAAGGCAATAAATCTCACTTGACTGGCAATATGGATGATAATCGATGCATCGGTATCATTGGCTGTGGCGACATGGGTTTTGCACTTGCCCATCGTTTACTCTTGTGCAAATTTACTGTAGTAATGGGTAGCCGTTGTCCAGTCAAACGAAACAGCACACAATTAGAAAAAGTCTCCATTGTCGAATGTATTCGTCGTTCGCCTATTATTTTCATTGCCATTCATCCGCAACACTACATCGATTCTCTTGTATCGCATCTTGAACTCGAACCATCATTGTTTGATGGAAAAATTCTTATTGATCTATCAAACCAATCTTGTCAAAAATCACATCTGAACGATTTTTCCAATGCCGAACGACTTCAAATGGCAATACCAAATGCATTTGTTGTCAAAGCATTCAATTCTATCTCATCATTTGCCATGCAGAGTACAACATCAGGTGAACCACGCAATGTTTTTGTTGCTAGTGATCATTCAATATCCAAAAATAAGGTAATAGCCCTAGCACATGAAATGAGTTTCAATTCATCCAATGCTGGTTCGATTCGAGCAGCACGTCGTCTAGAAAGTGATACTATATCTCTATTTCCCCAATGGCAAGTCCCTGTTGTTGTCACATTTATCATTGTTTCTATCTGGCTTGTTTACACACTCTGCATGACATATATCAATAGACGTACAACATCATGGAATCAACTCTTTTTACACATGGCTAATGAAACATTATGTCCATGTGCCATCACCATGTTAGCGATTGTTTACATGCCCTCGAATCTTGCATGTATATTTCAATTGATCTATGGAACTCGGGACCGACGATTTCCGAGATGGCTGGATCGATGGCTATTGAGCAGAAAACAACTCGGTATATTGGCATTTGTTATAGCTCTTTCTCATTCGTTGATGACACTCATTCTTATAACACCCGCTTATTATTCTTCATGGTTTCATCCTGTTGAAATTATGATCTCGACTGTACATAATCAGACACGAGTCATCATAGAGAGTAGTTTCATGAGCGCAAAAGGCGAATTAGCATCCCTATTAGGTATTTTAACTCAACTCTGCATGTCCATTCTGGTTGTAACAAGTATTCCTGCGATTGGTAATCTATTGAATTGGCAAGAGTGGCGCTTTGTACAATCAAAACTCGGTACCGTGACATTATTGCTTTCTATTGGACACGTAGTTGCGATGGCTATGCCATACTGGATAAGAGTAGGAGTGGTTAAATCTCTCTACAGTCTTGGTTTACTGTGCATATACCTGCCAGCTGTAATTATCTTGCTGAAATTCATGTTCTGCTTACCCTGCTTCAGTCGTCGACTCTGTCGAATTCGTCGTGGGCAAGAAACCAAAGATGCTGACCGATCAAATCAAAATACATACATATAAATCGATCCTTCCTCTCAGAAAAATCTCTTTGCTTATAATATACGAAAATAAATAAGAATTCATTCCAAGATGACACACTAGGTTAAATATCAATATGTACTAAGTCGTTTCTAGTAGTTTACTATGAGACATAGAGATGCGATCAGACAACAGGCTATCAGATGGGAGTCACTTTTTCTTAGTCCCAATTCAAATTTCTTTTACAAAACGATGTGAGAATGTGGGTATGAGCTAAGACAAGAACTCTGCATTCGCCCACATACACATCTAACATCCTGCTTGTGAGATTCGCACGCTATTTTTAGTGTTTTATCCGTATTATTGTGAAATCTATCAATGATGTTCTTCTTTGACATGCGTAGGATCTTGTTCAAGTTGAGTTCAGATATCTTTGTTTCAAACCAACTATTTTCGTGTGGAAACCTTCAAAATCTTACTGTATGCGTCACAGAATACTCTCGGCGTAGCCACACGTTATGGAATCTCATTTATTCACATTGTAACAGCTGTAACTTCTCAATAATACAAGCAAACTTTCTGACATTTTTGTCACCGATAGAGATTGTTGAGATCTATTACCAGTGAAAATTTCATTTAATCGATTTTGGTCTAGCCATAGCTGAATTATTCAACAAATATTGACCGTTACGGAATTTCAAAAAATGGAAATTTTTTTAGAGTGATCTGAGAATGGAGCATTTTACTATGCAACGAAGTGACATACAAATAAACGGTGTATATAAAAACTCATCAGTTTTCCATAAGCTTTCAGAATATCGATTCATCGCTTAGAAAGCATAACTGCACCAAGTAAAAGACTGTAAATGCTGTCCGTTACAGAATTTCAACTTGTTTTGACGTTCTAATAGGGATGGTTTGATACCTTAAAGTTTCCAATTATCACGATGAAAACCTGTCTTTTTTCATATCCATGAGTAGTACAGATACAGTTCTATCGTTCAAGTATGTTAGTTTCACTCTCACAATGGAATGATATTAAAACTTCCGTCTATTTTTCGGACAAAAAATCAAATATAACAGGATTCAAGACTACTGTTTTTGATGAAATTTGTCAAAAAATCTCTTTTTAGACGGTTGTCGGAGAAAAAATACGGTTTATATTACTAACCAACAAAGTATTATTTCAGACCTTGCAACATGTTTCATAGTCTGTCGGTAGTAAACTTTTGATTTTGGAGAGAGTTTTCTTTATTTTTGTGAGTTTAAACCTTCCTCATATGAGGGTGAC
Source organism: Rotaria sp. Silwood2 (assembly GCA_905329745.1). Classification (NCBI taxonomy): domain Eukaryota; kingdom Metazoa; phylum Rotifera; class Eurotatoria; order Philodinida; family Philodinidae; genus Rotaria; species Rotaria sp. Silwood2. The sequence continues at coordinate 12,565 of CAJNSZ010002206.1, forward strand.
CGATGCGTGGCCACGTCACCCTACAGTTAATTTTCTCTCTTATTTAATCATATTGACACTTTAGATTTGTGTTGGAAGTAGCAGCAAAAAAAATCGTCACTTAATTTTGTATTGCTTAACAATCTTTCAATAGCCAGAAACTACTAAAACATATTTCAAATTAAAATCATGTTCAATGAAATTTATTTTGTAATTTTTAAAAAGATAAAATATGTTAAATGAATTGAATCATTAATAGAATGTTCATCTTTCTAGCATATAATTGAGATCATTGGACTGATTCATGAGACCGTTTTTTCTTTGATAATAGTATCAATTATTTTGAAAATTTGAAGATTTCTCGGATCAGTTGTCAATGTGCTGAAATCCAGTTGATTGAATACATATGCGAAAGCTAACTGTCGTGAAGATGATGCAAAAGCAAGACTACCACCCATGCCTAATAACAAAAAGAAAGGTATTGCACTATTTTTTGAATTAAGTAAAGAAAAAATGCATCGCACATCTTTTGAAAAGTTTCAAAATTGAATACAAGATAATTATTAAACAATGCATCTCTCAAGACCTCACCTTTATGACCGAATCCATCTTCACCCAGCACGTTGAAAAAATCGCCATATAATTCAAATCCTCCCCGTGAAAATTTAGTCATCAAACCAAAAAGAGCTTGATCGTGCTCATCTGGTGGTGTCACATTTTCAGTAGCCAATTGTAATGTTTTCTTGCTTAGAAGACATGCTGCCGTGTTACCATTTTCATTAACATCACCAATGAGTAACGCGTAAATTCGTGCAAGTGAATGAGCATTTGAAATACCGTTAGCAGCTGGCATGACAGCTTGATGTACTCGTGGTTGATTGAAAACAAATTCACCACTATTGGATGCCATCAAAGGAAAAGCACCGCTGCATGTCATGGACTTTTCGGTGAGAAGATTCATTTGAGGCAAATTAGTAAGGCTTGTGCCTTCCTTGAAGAGAAAAAAGAAACAAGTAGGATCAGAGCTCATGGCAAATATCAAATTATTTTCAAATTTTACTAAATCTTTGATTTTTGACTAAAGTAACCTATGACAAATATGAAAAAAGCAAAAATTAGCGATCAAAAAAGATAAATATTATTCGGCTGACACTGATAGATTTGGGATCAAAAGCTACTGAACAAGAGACTCGTATAAGAGTATCCTTAATCTCAATATTACAATTATGTTCATTGCGAATTACAGATAAAAGTTACGATGTATGTCGCAAGATGTATGAAAAGAGTAGACGTGATAGAAAATGTTGCACTTGTCTCATTGGAGATCTCTGAACTTTGAGAGATCAAATAAATTTTTAGATCGATTTGAAAAGCGACTCACACAAAACTTATAATTTACTTCAAATTCTCATTGCACTTAGTCTTGTTTGATTAGTTTTTTTCCCATAAAACAATGCTTAGGAAAGTGTATTTTCTATATTTAAAAATTACAAGCCATAAGAGTTCTTTGATAATTGCTACACAGCTATTATAGTTACTTCAATATCTTGCTATCGGACAGATATGCATTAGAAATTTTACAATACTTTATAGAGTAGCTTTTAAAATGCTATTACTTTAAAGAGAAGAGGAGCGATGCGGGATTCGACTTTGTCATCAGACACGCCCACATAAAATTCGGGATCCAATTCCTCACGAACAAACTGACTATAGGAGCGGTGATGTGGATCAACTCGCTGAATGAGTTCGCCAGCCAGAAACCCGCTTGTGAAAGCATGATAACCATGTGTTGATCCAGGTTTCCAATAAGGCTTCTGTTCGGCCAACAAAGAAGTTATTCGACTCCAATCGAATACATCATCGAGTGTGAGTTGTTGATCAACACCTGGTAGACCAGCTCGATGAGATAATAGATCGCCCACCAATATGTTCTACGACAAAATATATGTAAATAGAAAATTTATATGAAAATATGAATTATAAAATAAATTCTTTTTAGTTCATATCAGAATGTTAGAAGTTGTTCGCTACCATCTGAAGCATAATTTTCTTTCTGTTTTTCGACAATCATCGATAGATAAACATGAACTCAATGGCTCGTATTTTTCATTTGACTGCTTTTTGCTTATCTCCTTGTATTTCTATTTGGTGGATTAGAATCGTTCCTATCACGGCGTTTGTCGCTTTTTCTGTATGATTTTCGTCTCTTTGATCGAAGAAGTATGGCTAGAGAAGCACAGAGCCTAGCATGAAGGGATCATTATTGACATACTTCCTTTCCATTGATACCGAACTCTGGCCAGTACTTGGCTACAGGTGCTTGATAATCGAGCCAATCTTTCTCTACACACAACGCCACGGCTGCTGCTGCAACACCTTTTGAAGTTGAAAATATAAGCTGAAGAGTATCTGGTGTGTATGGTTCTTTCTTTGTCTTTGCATCTTTCCAACCACCGGTCAAGTTCACAACGCATTCTCCAAGATGATAAATACATAGGCTTGCCCCAATATCGTGCCCATCGGTTAAATTTTGTTCGAATTTTGTACATACACTTTCCCACCCAGGTGCTACATGGCCAAACACATTATTGTCGCTTGATGAAAAAAACATTATTGAGTCGATCTTTGCGCGTTACAACACGTCTTCGTTTTGTTTTGCCTACATGTCGAGAACAAACACAAAGATTTTGTCTTTTCTCTCGCTGATAAGACAAAAGATGTGAATGTAAGCCTTGACTTTTTTGTTCTATAATTGAATACCTTACACGAGAGATTATGAAACATATGCTAAAACTTTGTAAAGTGGCTGTTTTTTTTTCTTAACAAATATACAGTTTGACCTACTCGTAAGAGAAAAAAATTGAGTAATTTTTGAAATATTTCAATTTTTTCTCGAATGAAAATAATTTCGATCGAATGCTTTATTATTTATCACGATTAATAACATTGAATACATTGTTTTGATTATAAACCGTAGTTAGCTCATTAGATTCAGCCATGAATGATGAATTTCAGGATTCGAATGTTAATATAATTGAGATTAAAGAAGAGAAAAAAACGTTCAGTAACAGCTTTCACATAAAATGATGATAGAAGAAAATATTCAAAAAAACGATGATATGTGCATTTAAACATGAAAAAAATTCTGATATACAACTTTTCAATTTGGCAACCCTGGTGTAGGTGTTCGGTGTGAATGCAAAGAAAACACATCCGCATTCACATCTACACATAACTGCACCCTAGTTGTCTGAGTGTGACTTAGGACGTATCTTCTATTCTACTCACACCCACACCCAATCCCAAATGACACTTGGTCGCTGCACTTCTGTACATATAGTGTCTTGAAATCGCACTATGTTACTGGGGTGTGGATCTGGGTATGGTGTTTGTTTTCTGATGATTCCAGCTTACATATAAACCCTCAAATACTGTTCATTTGATATTTATATCTGACAAGTTTCAATTATTGAATGATATTCAGGGATAAGATTTCTCTTAGTTCAATTGACAACAATAGGTGAATCTGTTTCTCTGAGAGTCACTAGTCCATTTTAAGCGCGTGAGTGTTTAGATATATGCCTTAGGTTCATGCTCACATACTTATTTTCTAGAATCGTTTAATAGAATTTACTATTGTTAATTAAAAACAGGACATGTAAACTCGACTTTGATAAGGCCGTTTACCTTCATGTTGTAGATGTTATTTTAAAAACATTCTAAACTAACAATTTTATTTCTTGATTAGTCTTTTTTCTAAGATTATTAAGCATTATATTGGAACTCACATATATTTTCGAAGAAAATACAGCAAGTGGAAATTTAAATCGAAGTTTTTGCCGCTTCTCTGTCTAGACTTTACAAACTACGAGGAAAACCAAAGATTATTGGATATATTTTTCTAGCAACGGAAAAGAGTGCGCCAGTAATAACAGTGCTTAGATCATTCTGAAACATTTTAGAATCTTCTGAAACATCCTATAAATCTAAAGTTTATACTATACATTCTAACCTATGTAATTATTGCAGGTTTTGCTATTTAATTTGGTGAACGGATCTTATTGTAGGTATTCGTCAGTAGGATGATAGTATTATTGATTTAGCAGAGTCAGAATAGAATGAAAATTGGAAAAGTATGAACTAATTGAATTCTAAGTCGAGATGAAATTCAACAGTATATCTCAAAGCTCGTCGAGAGAAATGATGTTGTACTCGAAAGCATACTGAACGATTAAATCAATGTGTATGGCAGTCTAATATAATAGTTGAACCATGATGGGGAGACGAGTTCCAAAATAGCATGTTTCTGTCAGTTTTTATGCTATATCAATCCAAAAAACAAGTTTTCTTTGTCCTTAATTATTGCGTATTCTTACTTTACCATTCTCATTAGTCGAGATGACTTGTTTTTCCTCTCCGCAGTTAATCCATGTTTCGTCACTAAACTGAATACAATACTTTGGTAGGTGTGGGTGTGGGTTGATAGATGACTGATTCGAACATCCACCCCAGTGGCGGATCCACTTAAGTAGGAAATTTTCAATATGAGACGATTTTCTGAAATAGGAGCGATTATACTCATAAAACGCCTTTTGAATCGCTATAGGGGGTGTTTCATCTCATTTTTAAGCGGTCTCTACGAGAAAAAAATCTTTACTTTGCCTTT
>CAJNSZ010002207.1:0-17203 GCA_905329745.1 Rotaria sp. Silwood2
TTTACTTCATAACACAAAATTTGATTCAGACGGTAACAAGAAACAGGAAAAGAAATAAAAACATTTGATTAAAATAATAGAACTTGGATTTTGAATATCAAGAAAAAAACATAGAAAAACATACTGAAGATAAATGAGATATACCCGGCAGCTCTATTCAAATATCCTATCAATTTCAGCTGATTATATAATTAATAGAATCAACTTCATTACACTACGGACTGTCAATGCATGAAGATTTTCTCTTCAATTAACAAAATCAAGAATACTTTCTCGATGTTCAACACGAATATCAAGTACTTCACATTGAATTCTCAGTGTTGAATGGAATAATTCTCAATATAAAATCAATTCATAGTAAGATTTGAAGCTATACACCGAAGATCTTCAAATCTATATTGATTGATATAAACCAACAAAGAATTCAGTCGGATAATTCGATAAGTCTCGCATTCCTCATATTTTCTTGTGATAGAAATATCACTAATCGATCTGCAGCTTCATCTATTAGACAAATACGATATGTGCTTGAGGAAAACGTTCTTTCAGCTTATCGTCTATTGCTCTACATTCCGGAATCTAATAGTCTTTGACAATGACAGTATGCATTTGTTGACAAATACAATAGAGTTGTTTGCTATTATCCATTAAGATCGAATAATCATGTTGATAACTAGCAAGAAATAATTCCTTGACGTTCGGTGTAAGTCGAAGTGAAACACGACCAATCGCTCGATTATTAAGTCAATTGAATTGTACTACGCGCACGTAATGAAATAGGATTTCTTTTAATGAAGATGTTTCTTCCTCCGTACTTACATAATGCCCATAGAATACTAAATGATGAATGCGAGGCGCAATCTGTCGTATAAAATGAAGCAGAACAAGCGGTAATGGTTCAGTCGTGACAAAGTGTAGAAAACGAGCACGTGGAAGAACAATTGGTCCTGATATATTACTTTGATAATCAAAAAATGCTATTGAAACATTCTCAAGTGATACACAGGATTGTGAACAAACGCTGATTCTAGAGTTTGATGAGTTGTAATACGTCAAAACCGGTTGATCTTGAAATGTGTGCACATATGTTTCAAGATCGACGCTATATTCCGAAACATTTCTCATCAAGAGAGTAAAATTCAAATGTTTGAGTACAGGTAGATGATGCAAAGAACCTTGATAGAACCGTTCACCATCGATGTATTCCGTTTTGCGAATCGAACTAGTGAGTGAGAGAACATGCAAATGACTTTGTTGATTAAGTGGAGGCTCCAAATGATGATAATTAATCTCGTACACTATCAATTCAATTTACGTAATCGAGATCGAGTAGTTTATGGTGTCCAAGAAGATAAGAATGGCCGTGGGATGTTTGATTTCTCGCCGAGTTGTACAGTTAAAAGTTGCACGGTGAGTAGTGACACTGCGAGTAAAATTTCGAAAGAGACTTGAGAATCCACAGATAGATTTAGACATTGTAAGACATGGCAAAAAAGTTCGCGTCATTTTTCCTATTGATGTATTTTTGCAACTGTTTGAGCGAATTCAATCAATAAAAAGTCATATTAAAGAGCACTTAAAAGTGCACTTATGGTATAAAAATAACGGTTCTAACTCAAGTGATAAGATGGATATAGATGCGAAAATATCATTGACGAATTTTAGAGGTGATTTTTTTATATATTTAAAATTACAGAACTACAAATTTTTTTCTTTTGTGACGAAGCCGACGAGAAAAATATCCGTGCGATAGTGAGAGTAACGTTCGCTTTATACTTATATATATAAGAAGAAAATAATTTACTTTATATTCTGATTGTTTACATTATAGAATTGTTTTCTGAGATCCAAAAACACATAACAAACATTTTTTATCGTTACTCACTTACTTCTTAAGTTAGAACCGTTATTTTTACACCATAAGTGCACTTTTAAGTGTTCTTTAATATGACTTTTTATTGATTGAATTCGCTCAAACAGTTGCAAAAATTCATTCATAGGAAAAATGACGCGAACTTTTTTGCCATATATTAGTTTATAGGCATTTCTTAGTATGAGTATAGATGATGTTCTCAGTGTACAACCTGTGATAGAAAGCGATCTTCGGAGTGGTACGAAATGCAATGCTGCTTCTCGATCATAGTCAGTCGGATCAAAATGAAATGAGAGCGATTCAAGCAGTGTGCTCGTCGGTAAATACTAGAGATTAATATGGCAGAAAATTTGACAAATATTAAGCGAACGTAAAGAAGGTAGATGCAAATTCAATTAAAACAGTTGAGCATAAGTGATTCGTAAGGTGTTGGTGTGGGTGTGCTTAACACGCAATAAAGTTTGTTAGACTCAAAGTAGGAATACGGCGCGTTTCGATTGTTTCTTAGGCAATCATCATCAGGTATCTTCAGAATCTAATACTGCATTGAAAACGTTTAAAATATATTACAGAATTCCTATTTTATTCGAATTTCTTTAATTAATATGGAAGTCAAGGGCGACCAACTTCAAGTGTAAAGACAATTTAAAGAAGTTATTGTAATATATGTGACGAACATAGAGAGTGTCGCCTATGCCCATGGGTGTGAGTCTTTTCTATTATCAAATTCACACTTACACCCACACCCACACCCTTGATTATGTCTTCTGTTTGAAAGGGTGTGGGTGTGGATGTGAATGAATGTTCAGTTCGAGCACTTCTACACTCACACCTACACCCTTAGTAATATGTCCATTCAACGCTTGAAATTCAATGAATCTTCTCAAACAACATCTCATATGAGTTTCAAAAAAAACAACTATCTCTGAAACAAAAAAAAAGTTTTTTTTTCTCATCATGAAAATGCGCTAAAAAGTTTTTCAACGAAACTAGAATATTATTACAAACTAAATTATTTCTAACGGCGAAGTACTTGCTGAGTTTTATTTTGAAAAAAATTGACCTGTTTTCATGGCCAAAAACAAAATCTGCTGTTGTAACGTCGTTAAATTTCTATTCATTTTTACATGGACTTCGTAGTTGTAATAATAAGCACTCGCTGTAAAGTAGCACTCTCAATGAGAACTTGGTACATCATTGAGTAGAGTGAAGCCAATCACTTTTTTCCACGATGTTCAATGTATCTTACATTAAGTTAGAATTCATTTCCTTCATCCACTGCCTAAAATACAAGTTGAGAAATATAGTGTCTGTGTTTTTGGTTTACGATTTAAGATTTTATTAGCACATACTGTCATTAGCGTGATTATGTGGTGAAGTACATTTTTAGTTTCAGCGGAAATTTTTATTTTGTGAAACTCACATATATTTTCGACGAAAGTAGTGAATGGAAGTTTTAAGGCCAAGGTTTCGTGGTTTTTTTATTGGACTGTTCAAGATAGTAATCTTTTTATTAGATGAGTTTATAATTGTTTTGGATTTGAATCATCATATCATCTCTCTCAAGTAAATCAATTTACAGCTCTTCGAGTTTATTGATACGGAATTTGTCAGAGTTTTAGTTCTATGAAGTGGAAAGTTCGATTCCATATATAAACTTTTGAGAATGCGAATATATTCTTGCTTTTTAATTGCATGGCTCTTTCTCTTCTTTGCTTAGTATTTATTTAAACGGTAGGATATTTCTTTTACTATTTTAGATGTTATTCATTAATTTTTTCTTTAAATTACTATTCATTTGCTCAGTTTCATGGATTCCAAACAATGGAATGTTGTTCAAGTTATGAAATGGTTATCATTGTTTTCAAATAATCAGCACATTATTAATATTTTTACAAGTTAGTATTTTAAATGTCTAATTCAAATTATATTATTTTGTCAGTTGTGTTCCACACCGGAACCGTTTGACACATTTCGTAAGGTATTTAAACACACAATATATTCATCTCGGTGAACGAAATTTTAAAATCTCATGTGGACTTGACCCAACTTGTGGAACCAAATATTCAACATTTAGTGCTTATAAATCACATATTTACCGAGAACATTTCACTATTCTAAGTAAAGAACCTCATCAACAAAATATCCAAATAAAAACAAATTATCTTGATAACGAAATATTAGACTCCACATTATGTGATGGATATATAGATTTCAATATGAAAAGAAACAGAAATAGACTCTGAGGATTTTATTAATTGGTCACTTTTCAATGAATACGTAAATAATTGCTCAAGTGACGTGATTAATTTAGGATTTTTCGTAAAAGTTTTAAATATGTCTTCCTCTTGAACTAAGAGAAGGTCATTTATTACCACAAAATATAATTCAAGCAGTAACATCAGCGATGTTATCGTTAATCGAATTAATCCATGAGTTGATAAAAGCAAAGATTAAACTATCACCGAAAAATCCAAAAATAGCCGCTAGTTTACTATCAAATGATTCCATTTTATTAAGAGATCTCGATCAGGGTATGGGGTGTGAGTGCGGGAGGAGAGAGGATTCACATCCATCCACATCCCACACCCACGCCCTTTTTTCATTACTTTTAATATGTTCTTTTGGGAATCTCGTTTTATATGTTCATTCATACCGTTTTTCACTTTGACAAGCTGCACGTCTAAATGATTTGACTGCGCTTCTCCATAGTCTTTTCTTCAACAATAACTGTGTATGCATACATGTTACCAAGATCTTCAATAGTCAGATCATATTTCACATTTCAATAGCATGGGTATTGTACTAATAGCAATTCCATTACTAGCAAGATCTGACAATTAATCTTAAGTATAAAACTTTTTAATTCATCTTGAGCCTCTTTTCCATTGTTTAAATAAATTAGTTCGAAACAGTGTATTAAAAAAGAATAAACCTTTTTTTTTGTCTTCCTTTTCACCAATCGATTATACTATGTAAGAAGCAATAATTATCAAAAATAGCAAGCCTATGTGAAAGTATACATGATCATATGAATAATCCTATTAAATAAAAACGTTAAAATTAATGAAATTGTGTTTAAATGTGACAGTTTGTTTTTTTATTCGTGGTGTTTTGATTAGAGATGACCATTAAAAATGAAATAAATCATGAAATTTTTGTAGAATACGACGACGAGTTTGCGTCGCTCCACATTCATCATTTCTTGGTCGATTGCAACCATCAGTTGAACAACATTCTGCATCAATAGCTTCAAAATATGGGTCTTTGAGCTGTTTGCATAGGTCGTTTCCGATAACTCCATATCGCCATTTTACAATGCCTTTTTCAATGTCGTCATCTGTACATTCTAATTCATTTTCTTCGCATTTAGCACTATATGCATAGCAAACACATGGACCATTGTCACCACAATCATTAACATCAGATGTTAATAAGCATTTGGCATCGACTATTTCATAGCATCGAATTGATGCACTACTCGCAAAAAATAAGCAAAACACAATGGCAAGAAATAATGAAGAATACATAGTAAAGTTAAAATAACAAAGATATTCAATAAAATGTATGTTATGATGAAAAGAATCCCGAATGAAATATTTTTTGTATATTTTTTCCTCCTATACCTTCATTTTTGAAAGGAACTAGCTACCATATTGCACGCAGAGCACTGTGTGTTATGTCTGCATTACGATTGATTTGTTTTGATCGTTGAATCGTAATTACAATTTCTTTGAATGTTAGGATTTTTTCTTCAATGTTTTTTAAGCTACGAGGTTTTTCTTTCGCAACCTCGAAACTAACCGAGAGCATCATTATGTGTTTGGTGGATGAAAATTAAATCGATGAATGATTGTATAATTTCAACAAAATAAAGTATAAGATTTTTGCTTGATACTTCGTACTTCACTTAAACTGATTCATTCTTTCACCGACGGCTGTAAACACTGTTCTATTTTTCTTATTTAATCTTTGAAGCAGTAAGCAAAAGAACGACGTAAGGGAATAAAGTAAATAATTAGATGCAAATCCACTATAATGTGCCAGAACAACTACACCCATTCACGTATTTAGATTTCACAGGAATTTTTTAAAACAACGTTTTACATGTAAATAGAATTAGTATGATGAGCGAATTATTATTTTTTATGTTGATAATTTATAGAACTATAGATCAATCCTGATCACCTTAATATCATTACCGAACATATGAAATTCCTAGAATAGGCTTTTGAGATGTCAACCACGATCAACGTTTCACAATTTGATCTCACATATTTGGATGTAAGGCGTATATAAAACGAACGAATTGTTGCGGAGATGCCAAAGTACTAGCATACGAATTGTTTTAAGCAAGTAATTCTTCTGTATCGTTAGTTTCAATCAGTATTTACTTGTTGAGAGTTTTGTGTTCGTTGAAACACGAAAAAAATCAACTTACAATTTACTGCTTTATTTTTGGTGGAGGCGACCTAATAGATTATACAAAATGAGTTATTCGTATTCCATCTTTCTACATAATTGTACTCTCATGGAATGCTTGAGTTACTGGTCAAGAAAAATGGATATACAATAATAAATACAAATGAAATATACTATTGAAAAGTTGTCTCTAAAAAACACACTTTACATCTAATGGTATGCTATGTTTTCTCAATTACAGGCAACTTTAAGTCGAATATCTAAACGGAGAGAAATTCAATTTGTAGAGTGTTCGTCTTGTTGAGCTTTTTCATTCACTTAAATATGCATTCACAACACAGGCACAGATTCGCACCTTCAATGAAACCATGTTTTTTTATCCTATAACATTGCTGCACATGTGCTTTTCCAGTCTCCTACAAATAGTTGTGGGTGTTAGTCGAGGATGAAGAGAATCCACACACCCACACCTAACCTCAAGATGGCTATATTCCGAGATCGACGAATATTTTTAATTGTCTTTGTGTCAAATCAAATCTAGTCTTACAAAAGATTATGGGTGTGGGTGTGGGTGTGTGAGTGGGTGTGAGTTTAGATGAAAAAAAAGACATGGACACCCAAACCACCCACACCTTGTGCGAGGATAATTTTTTGTATTACTTCATTTTCCTAGATGTTATACACGTAGTCACCTTCCGTGCTGCTTCCTCAAATAAGGCTTTCGTGCATGGACTCAAAATAACCCATATGGTTCTTGGAAATATAAGGTGTTTATCAAAACTTACTGCATAAAGTGTGATATCCAGAAAATTGATTGCTAAGTCATTCTTTGATAGTTGAACAATTGCTAAACATATTAACCTTGACATATTCTAAAATTTCGTTATCTGACTTAATAGAAAAACAAGAATTCAAATGATTTTTCATCAGCATACACAATCAGCACGTTGCTTTAAGGCAGTTTGCCACTCTCTGAGCAATAAGTTGGATGATTAATGATTTAGAAGAAATGGATTTGTTTGATGAACTTTATACTCACTAATTTGATATTACTGTGTTTTTTTTAATGGAAATATATCAAAGTAAATATCTTTAAAACGATTGTTAAATATTTGAACAGTTTAAAGATCAGAGTGATTCTAAGATTTGGAGTAATTGAAAATGAATGGTTGTATACTCGTTTTTGGCTTATAAAACTGATTATATTTTTGTATAGTGGGGTATGGGTGACATCAATATTCGCACCTACACTTTGTTTTTCAAGTCAAAATTAGACATCGAACTAAGCGCAGCTGTTCGAGTAGCCGAAAGAGACAAATAGAAAACAAATCATCAAATGGCACTATTTCATATTCTATTCTCATAATAATTCCAATATTTAGTCGAGAAATTTCTTCTCTTCATTTCATCGTTCGAAACAAAAAATAAACAGAAATCAACTATTCGATAACATTCATATTCAAGCTCGATTTATTCTGATATTGAATCTTTGTATTCGATAATTCTTTTGATCGACAACATAGATATTCCCATCTCGATCAAATGACAAGCCCATGACCTCATGCAACTGGTTTGCTTTGTCTCCTCGACCGTTTCCACCAGCAATGATGTTTCCTTCTGTAGCTCCTTTACACCAGCGCATTATTCGATTATTCCATCCGTCTGCCACATAGACTGTACTTGATGCATCGACAATCACTCCCTGTGGACGAGACAATCGCGCTATATCATTGCCTTCGTTTTGACCACCAGCTACGACAATCCCTTCTTTAGCACCATTCATCCATTTTATCACACGATTATTTCCCCAATCCGATATGTACACAGAATAGTCTTGATCTACAAAGATGCCTGTAGGACAATTCAGTTGATTCAGACCATCACCACGTCCGTTGCCACCTGCCACCACTTGTCCATGTTTTTCTCCCATTCGATACCGTAGAACTGAATTCTCTTTATTGTCCGTGACATACAGAAATTTCTGGTCATCCATCTTCAATCTGCTACAGTGAATATTCTCGATAATTGATTGCCCAATTGTGCCACTGCGACGAAACCATTGCACGATTCGCCGATTTCCCTTATCACAAATGATTAGACTATCTGTCGCATTGTCAACAATCACGTCGGTTGGATTATTCAATTGATTAATTCCATTTCCTGGCCCATTGCCGCCAGCCACCACTTTCCCACTTGTTGCATTACATTTCCATTCTACAATACTGTGATTGCCATAGTCCGCTATATAAATCGTTTGATCCTCATCTACATAAAGACCAATAGGTTGAGAAAATCGATTTGATAAAGGACCTTTTCTGTTGCCACCAGCGACGGTGATTCCATTGGATTCCCAATTGGCATTGAGAGGAATGTTTACAAGAGATTGCACTGTAACGAAAATCATTGAGTCATGTGAATAAATTTCTATCAAGAATATATCATGAAGACGACGAAAATTCATGTCATTTTGAATCGAATGACTAATGATTTATTGTAATAGCCGTCCATATTAACAATCCCTTTCGAGATACTTATCTGTCTTAATCAACCTATCAACTTTTCAAAGGATTCTACTTGTCTGTGAGATTTTTTATCATTTAACTATTCAACTAATGCAGTCTCAACTGTTTTTATAACAAAAATCTCCTCATCTACCTACAGTTGTAGGATACTACACCACTCAGCGAGGCTTCTTAACGAATACTGGCAGATTCATATTCATAGGCACTCGGTGAACGAAAGAGCACAATCAAAAGAAATTTTGGCATTTAAGGCGAAACTAAAGTACAGAAAATCGTCCTCGTGGAAACTTCACGGAAAATTCATAAGAGAAGGACTTAACAAGAGCACATCATAAGTACAAATTCAAGAAAAAAGCAAAGGTAGTAAAAATATTTGCATGATGGACTCTTCTGATCAGTGGACCAGAATAAAAACGGTCTCATTGATACCAAAAGATCTCTTTCAGTTTTGGAAGTATAGCTTTGCATTTTTTTCTTTCAAAAGACATTGTGTTCAATACTTTCTGTTATTGCATGAAATAGTGCTACAGAGATGAAGAAAAGTAAGCAATGGTTTGAATATGCGGTGAGCCTAAGACATCAGAAAATTTCGCATAGCTTTTATTTCAGTTGATTGCCAGTTTTTTTTCTGCTAATAAAACATTGATTAAAAGTTTCAAAGAACTATTTCTGATATAGTCTTGATTGCTTCAACTGGCATAGCATATATCAGAGCCTTTCAACTAACAAGATTGCCGAAACATTCATTCTTAACATCGTTAGCCTATGTCTAATGAATTTAGTCTTGTGGCATAAGTTTAATCTGTGAGTCATGAATTGACACAAAATTAAAAGAGATTTGCATATTATACCATATTTAGACTTATTAGATGCTAAACACAGTATATAAGTCAAACTCAAAATCTGTCTTCTAGGTTGACTATTTTATATCTGAAAACTTTGCTAGTTAATGGTGAGATACTTACTTGCATTTGTTCGAACGAGAGCTTTTTCCGATCCTCTACCTAGTGTGTGTGCTGCCTCGCGTTGTTTCATTTGAATTCGATGAATCAAAGGCTGCGTCCGATCATCATCAATAAAATCGATAGTGGATGGTTTCTCGAGTATATCTCGAAGTTCTACCAATTGTTGTATCCATCTGGCCAAATCTAACTCTGTATAATCATCAGATTCACGACTGGCTTGTAATTCGTTATTTATTGACAAGAGTGTTGTCTTCACTTGAATCTTGGTATGGTCAAGGTATTTCTGTAAATCATTTCGAGCATCTTGTGCAGCGACTCGGATATTTTCGATTGAAGTTATTTCCCATTTGTTGATGAGAGTTACAAGTGGATGTATGCTCTCCTCTGAAATCAGATCACGTTGCAGAAGATCATGTTCTTGACCGACTTGATCCATCTGTACGGATAGTTCTTCTCGATGGTCAAGCAGATGTCTGATACAGAACCATTGTTGACAACCACCACATGTGATAATTCCTCCACTTTTAGTACATTTAATACAGGGCTTCTTAGTTGCTGCCGATTCCATGCCTGATTATCTGAATAAAAAAGTCAAATACTCTTCATCTATGCATTAACGTCTACGCACAACTTCGACACTCATTTACCAACAACGTGTACAAATAAAAATACATGACAGAACGTCGACGAATGAAGAAAAATACAAAAGCATGTGACGACAACTATCGCAGCAAACAAACGACTTTGTTCGTTCTCATTGTGCATGACCACGTGACCACCTGCTGTTAACAAATTCAAACATGATTTCATAACGATAGAGAATGCAAAAACTATACTGATAAACGTTTATTCTAAAAACAATTGTTCTCTGATTTTAAGAAAATCATTTCAGTTTAATATGCGGCTAAAAGTGTATGGCTAAGTGATCTTTCATAAGCCATTATTATTAATCAATGTTAATATATTTTTCGAGAAATTCACAGCCATATCAATTTCACATATTGCGAGGCATTCTTGAATAAATTCTCCTACAGCAAAATTTTAAAACTGTTCTCAAGAAGAAGCGCACTAACATTGTAAGAAATGTCTTAAGACCTCCTCAAAAACTAATCTCAATCCAGGAACGTTCAAATGGCATGACATTTTCAACATATGTTAGAACTGGAATCGAGAAGCTACGGTAAAACTTTCAGCTCAATATCATAATGTTTGAGGACGATATGGTACAAACAAAGGTAAAAAATAGCTCATTTGACTAATCTAATTTCTTTGTTCAGTTTCATTTTATACATTTAATTTCTTTTTGTTTGAAAGAGCATGCCAGAATGCAGTGCAGTACAGAGCGCTTCCTTTTAAACTCTTATTTTTAACGCGAGAACAGGGATTGAAAGTTAAATGATTCAAAAACCTCTCTAAAATGACCCCACAATTATATAAATGTGTTTGTACATAAAAAGCAAAGCTTAATCAAACGAAAGGGCTGTGCACTACACTGGGTATTGACGTACTCTCTCAAACAAAAAAATTAAATATATAGAATGAGTATTGACAGCGAAATTTAGATTTCACGATCAAGAAACTATAAACGGAGAAAAAAGTGAAAAAGATTTTATTTTTTCTAAATATAACTTAATTGTCAAATAGGGTATGATAGAAATCCTCAAAAATTTTGGTAGAAAACGAGATGCTGAGTAAAAACTTTGTTGCTTACGTAAGATAACATCACAGGCTATCTTCCCATGCATTTAATCTTACTTTCGATTATTGTGACAAAAGTGACTTTTTTGGGGACCTTAAAATACGAATATGAATTTATATATTTATGGGTATCTCGAAGTGGCAAAACTTGAGGGGATCGATGATTTTTGTTGAAAATTTTCAAAGATTGAGGGCAACTTCTGACCTATTTCCTATCCGAAACATCCCTCTATGTATCACAAATTAGAATACAGAGAAGAAAAAAAATATTGTTTAACAGCAGAATTATTGATATGACATCAGTGATGCGTGAAGCTAATCAGGCCAGCAAGAAAAAATAATACAGAGTGAAAGAATCAGATCGGCGAGCATATGATCATTTTATGCAAAAAACTGAAGATTATCAACCAAGTCAATCAAGTTTTCAATTCTTCTATATATGAGCCAGTCCATGTAAGCCACGATCGAAGTTGCTCAATCAATGTCGTCAGATTCTTCTCAATTTAAGATATGTTATAGAGGGAAGAGTTTTATGAATTTTGACGCAAGCCGATTCAAAAAATATTGAACCCTCGATTTTTTATGAGCATTTTAAAAAAGGCCTAAAAACGATCATATATAACTGGGGGTCCTAATGCAACGATATCTCACGAATGACTCAACCAACTGAGCTGAAATCTTTTACTACCACATATATCAGTGAATTCTATTTACCATAAAATTTTCGTTTTAAAATATTGAGCCATTGGAATTTTATGAAGCACTCAATATATTAAAAAGGTACATTTTCGGTAATTGTGGATGAGGTAAACGAATTTTTCATTTCTCATTAAAATAATCAGGAACTGTTATTTGTTCATTGTCATTTTTAGCAAATTTATGTTCATTTGCTGGAGGGTGTGGGTGTGGATGATGAGAGGCTACGCACAGACACCCACACCCCACACCCACGTCCACACCCACTCCCACACCCACACCCACACTCACGAACGATCGAGGTTTTCAAGAAATCTTAATTGATCTTGATTTTATTTAACAAATTCAATTATTAACCTCTGAACATGATAGATCACCCGAAGACGCAGAAAATGACAAAATTTCAAACGAAGATTATGACGTACAAGAACTATCAGCAGGTTCTATAGGTATATGATTGATTCAATGATCATTGCCTTCTTATTTCTTCTACTCATTTCATATGTCTATGCTAATTGTTCAAATTATATAATGAATTTTTTTATTAAATTTTAAATTATATCTACAATATTTTTTTCTTAAGCTCAAATTTTTATTGATTGAAATAAAATGTTTTGATTGACAAGAGCTATGCAAAAATATAAACTTCAGCATGCATCAGTAATTCATCCACTAAATAATTTTTCCAGTGATAGCAATATAACTTGAATCTATTCAATTATAAAAGGTTTTATGGCTACAGTTAGGTTTGATAGTTATAACTCAATTAATTTTTTGACCAAAACGTTGATCAATTATAAATCAAAAGTTGTACCTCGACTGGTTTTAACTCTCACACTGTCCAAGGTGATCAAGTATACCATCCACCTCGAGCGGCATGGTTTTCATGTTTTTTTTTGTTTTCATACTCAACACAATTTCATGAAGCAAAGGTTATCCAATGGATTGGTTTTCACGCGCACGTCCACATTATGACTTGTAGCTACAGTATTATATTTCTCACATTAAGATAGACATAGATATTCATGCCTTTCCAATCCTAGGTAAAAAATAATTGCCGCAATGCAACGATCGAAACTTTCCTATACTCAGGTTACGATGTACACAAATTGATAAGTATGCGTAAAACAAAATACTTAATGCAGGAAGACTCTATATTGATCATGATGCTTAGGAACAAGATGGTAACACGTCTGTAATGTGTTTCACCATATTCACACTCCTTCTTTGAAGCGCGCCTCCGTCTCGCTTTTGATCAGAGAAAATTGTGGATTTCAATTATTAAATCAATGAGTGCTGGTTCGATACAATATCGGTTAAAGATGTTTTGTCATCTTTCAACAATTCTCTGAAATATTATTTCTAATGGAATTCATTTAGTGAATTTTCATAAAGAAGATCCATTCTCACCAGTAAACAACATTTCTGAAAAAGAATCATTGATGAAACTCTACTTAGCTACTCGAAAGCTCATATAGATATATAGATATATCTTAATGTCGTCTCTAACTTTCTAGCGGGTTGGTGCAAGTCAGGTACGGGTGGTATATTTACTTTACTTTCTCAAAAAGCAAAGGAAAGTACCACCCCCACTTTGAAAGGTGCAATGTTGACCGCGGAGTTAATGAATGCAATGCTAATTTTGAGTGGATTTGAATTTGTTCAAAATGCACTTTTTTATAACCCTTTCCTGGGATTAAACGAAGATAAAAAAAACGAAAGATGAATGTGATTGATAACTGTTTTGTTTTAATATAAATATAGTATCTCTCATGACAACAACGCGGACGAATAAAATGCCAACAGACACGTATATCTTTCGAAGTTTATTTTTTGAGTGCACTATGTTTTTGAATCATTTAGCTCATGAGTTTCACTCCAGAATTTATTTTCATTTGTAGCCATTCTAGTAAATTTTTTGGTAAAACTAAAACAAAAACAATATATGACGTCAAACATTGAGGAAAACGTATTCGACTAAATTACTATTAATTGGTAGTATGTATTACAGATAAATCAATAGCAAATAATATTGTGACGGATGAATAACGATCGATAAGATCTATTAGACTATTTTCTATGTACTTAATGATAAACTATTACAGTACTCGGATAATTTTTGCAAAAAAACATGATCAATGCTCAAATATTTTCATCTCAATTATAGATAATAACTGACAATGAATCCATTACTCTAGACGAAGTTCAATGTAAATCTTTAGATCTGTTTAACCCATTCAATCCGTAAACAATTATCGATTCATTTGAGCTTCGATGAAAAATAACTTATTTTCTTAGTGAATATTGATGAATATAGTTAGAACGAATAAGATGACAGTTCTAAATCATTTCATCAAAGTATTTTCATCTGAGGGGAAACTTTCGTGTAACAAATAAGCGTTGATAAATTCCGGAAATCAATCTTGCATAGTACCAGGAAGGTCAATCATTATTTTGGATAGGGTAAACGATAGTAATATTGTAGTTGAATTTAAAACAACAGAAAAATAGTATTAGTTGATGGATTACAACTTCACAGTGACACATTTTCCTTGTTTCAGTTTCCTCAATAGCTAAAGCTTACTAGTGAGTCATACTACCCTTCTTGATTTATAATTGACATTCAAATTTTTCGAAAAAGAAAATACTCTCACACTATTTGTTGTAAAAGCTGCATTTTTTCGATTGGCCTCAATACTGAAAGTAGCCTATTATTTGGTCGGCAATAGTAAGAAAAACAAAATACTAATGAAAGATTATATTGTCCGTATAGGTCAAGACTATGCTCAGCTTCGCGTGTGAATAGACATCAGCCGACCTTGATCGCTCACTTATATATCCGAACACACGAAGTAAGACATCGATGTAAAGAGCATGGACCAGTAGCAGATTGTCAAAGTCGTAACCAAATAATGACGTGTGCATTACAAGCAAAACTCAGACAGAAATACCATTGCTAATGCGCAATCACGCACAATTATGTTAACTAAAAAGTTATGCTGACACAAAGCATGATCCATGCGATAACCGAATTGAAACCAACTCGACGAGATGATTATCATCATATATCTTCATTCGGTTTTGACTTTGCCTGCCATCATTAATAATGTAGAGAAAACAGGCAGATATGACTCGATGACTATGGTAAAAGTATATAAATCTTCTGTATTTCATTCATTCCATCTTCGCATCATTATGAAAGTAACACGAGCTAATACTAGACAATGTTCTTTTTGTTAGAATCGTCGGTTGGCCAATTCTCACAATACATGGTACTGATAACAACATCGAAACTTTTGGCCTTTGATTACTTAGAAAAATTCACTCTAAGAATATTCCCTATGAAATAAGAAATCGATTCATTGGCACATGCATAATATCAGGGTTGTGAAGCTGAATTGAAAAACAAATTAATTTTATATCTTGATGATGAGGATACAATCAATCTGCTAGTCAAAATTTTTGCTTTTCAGAACTTGACAAAGTCAAAATAATATAAAATAATTAATAAAGAAAGATGCAACGTTGATTTTATCTTAATAATATAAAATAACTTCGATAATATTAATCAAGCTTGACGACTGTAATTTCTCTCCTATCAATTGAAATAATATCTACTTGTGATACGACAATATACAGGTCCATAACATCTGATTTACAAAGCAGAGTTTCTTGACGTATATTACTATTAAAACGTGTTCGCACTTGTTTGACAAGTTTAAAGTTAGAAATCACAGTTGTTGTTGTTGTATTAGATTTCATTCTATTATATAATAATGAAAGAGAAATTATCAAGAAACGTTGAGATTTTTTTGTTGTACGATGCCGGAGACTGGAGATTGTGAAGGCATGAAGAATTTCATTTTGCGATAAAATAGAAAAACAAATAATGATTAACAGCAACATATTAATATTTGTTTAGCACATTGCCCCATAAAGTGTTACAGTATAGTGGTATAAACTACATAGATGAAAAGATTATATTGCCATAGTCCTGTTTCTTCACAAATTCATGAATCTTTTAATAATTCTATTTTGATACAAATTTAAATTCCCCAAGATATGCAAAAAACTTCTTAAAATAGTTTCCCAAACTCTGATGCCTGACTATCATGTGAAGCCTCCGTATTTTCTAGTTTAGTCCTTTCAAATATTTACTGAAAGAAATATTCATGAAACCGACTAATTATTATTTTGCTTTTGATCTTTAATCATCGCCTGTGGCTATCGAAAAAGAAGAAAGTATCAAAATTAATATTTGCGATTTCTATTGCACCAGGACAATTTCAACACAAAGTGACTAAACTTTTGTTTTATTGAAATATTCAATTGAGAATATCTAATATCAAATGAAATCTAAAGAATATTGGATACTGGATTTCAATAAGTACGTTCAAAAGGATCAAGTTGTGTATCGTTTTCTCAAAGTATCATCTACTCATTAACATTCCAGTCAGTACTTCGACTTTTCACTCTTTGTTCTCTTTTCTTGAGTTTATTTTTATATATGATTACTACTCATATTTTCACCATGAAAGAAATCAGCGATTTCTCATCTAAATATGAGACATCTATTTTCACACCATCGACTTTGATCAAAATCAACAGCTCTCTTTTTTTCTTTAGTTTCTTATCAAGAAACATACGAAAATGACCATTTACACTGGATTAGACCGTCATTTGTTGCTAACTTTAAGAGAAAGTTTGTTGATGCGAAAATAATTAAGTAAGATGCTATCATGTTCTGATCTTAGACATTAAGTTCAGTGATGCGTTTAGGATCTCTTCGTTTTTTAAGACCATTCAACAATGAACAAATCAGTATAACTTATGGATGAATCAGAGAAAACGATCGCTATGAATCTTTTAAACATTTTTCAATATCTTTGGACAATACTCACACAAGCCATTTTTAGAATCTAAATCAATCCATTATCGATGGGAGATTAGAAAAAGTTCAGCCAACATCTAATTAAGAATTGAATAAAACAAATCATTTAAGATGTAATAATCTCATTCGAAATAAA